>JABANP010000389.1:0-51665 GCA_013115135.1 Perkinsus olseni
GACGTTAAGTGCCCAGTAACTTCTATGAATACATACAGATCATCAAGGCAATAGCGTCAGAATACATCGAAGCTAGGGGGACAACTAGTTGTGTCACTAGGGACACGACTACATCCTCCCCCAGTCAAAACCTCTCTAAAATCTAAGTAAAACAGTACTCACTCATTCATCTCATCATCATCAGCAACCGCTGGTAGTTCCGTAAGCACCTTTTAGGTTCTTGCTGTGGACAACACTCACCATTTGATAACCGAACCATATTAGAGCCCAACACTTCCACAATAGTGTCTTGCACGAAACGGGGGATCCAGTTTTGACGCACTTTTTATCCGCCACATAGACCGTTTTACCCACCTCGAGCTTCTCTGCTGCGAAAACACGTAGTGAATCCTGCGACGTCTTCAGGCGTTTGCAAGCCTGTACCGTTTCCAAACTCTCGTTTATCATCCGGTAAGTTCTTCTTTGTTCCCAGCAAAATATCATCGCTTCGCATTAGGAGACAAACCATATCCAAGGCAGAGATACCATGGCCTTCACCACTCGCCGCGTTGTTGATCTCACTCGCATACGCGATCGAGCACATCTTGCCACTCTCTCAGTATCCTCGAAAATAACGCCTCGAGTAATGATCCAAGGTCGTAACTTCTGGTTAACCACTCTATGTCGCCGTTCAACATGACCATTAGACCAACTGCTATGAATAGCTGTGAATAGCCACTCATTGGGGAAGTTTGCTGATGCGGCTTTTAAAACACTGTCCATTATCAGTCATAACTTCCTTTAGGAAATATAGCGTACTGCCGGTAGACTGTATTAATCAACGCTCGCACATCGTCCGCATTGGGAGCATGAGTTGTACCCCTCAACAGCAGCATACCAGTATAGAAGCAGCAGAGGCTGACCGCATAAAACCTGCCCTCGTATGGACCAACTACGTCCATGTTAACCCGATAAAAGGGCCTCATCGACCAACTTGGGGATCTCTGCCTCTTGCTTTAAACATACGATCACCAGCTTTGACGGACGTAGCAGCGCACACCTGACAACTGGCGATAACTTGCTTTACCATATCCTTCATGTTGTCCCATTCAAAAATGTCGACGGAGTTGTAGAAGAGCAGATTCCACGCTATCGTGCGCTAGACCATGAGCTGCTTTGTGCCAGTATGAGCTTACACTCGTCGTCAATAACTTTAACTTCTCAACGTCAGCCCTACCGCTTTCAAGCAGTTTTACCACATAATGTCGCACGAGTGGAGGGTAATCATCGAGTCCATGATAATCATAGCTATATATATTGCGTATCTGCGCGTTGCCATCTACTTCTTGAGCCTCTTCTTGACCATTGGCCTTATCGGCATCGTCATCATCACCAAAGTCGTCCTCATCACGTTCACGATAATCCACCCGCTTCTTCTTTCTCGTAGATCTTCTCAGGGTTGTTCATCGTGAGAACCGTCGGACCTCTTGCGGACGGCAAGTATCCCATGTGCAGCTTCACCATCTACCACCTTATCATCGGCGGCCGTTGTTGTAGCACTAGTGAGGTTGCCAGCATCCAACTCTTCTCGCAGTGACAATATGCGCTGAAGGAGGGATGACGAGTACCCCTCGTCTCGCTAAATTCTCGGCTGAGCATACATAATGATAAGAAATCCTTAGCCCAGCTGCAACATCATAGACGAGGTTCAGAAATTTCTCGTTGATAGCTTGGTATATACCTCGAGGGGTACGACCACTGCAAAAGAATACTCAACGCGGTCTGCGAATCGATGTAGACCCTCAATTGACCCACTAAAATGCAAAACCAGTATCTTCTTTGTAGTAGCCGTAACCTTGATAAAGCCTTCCATACTCCGCTTAGCTCTAAGCAATTAATATGGTACTTTTGTTCTGTTTTTGATAGGACGCATTGCTCGCAAAGTAGAGGTACCTTTGACGACCCTTGGAACACCATGTAGCATTGCATAACAGTAGATGCATCGCTGTATACCCCTCATGTCGGCGGTAACGTCGATAAACCTTGGCACCTGGGGTAAGGTTGAAGTTCGCACCAACTCCATCCATATGGATAGACATTCTTGCAGTTCATCAACCATAGGTGTATCCCATGACGCCTTCAGCAAAACCTCCAGACGGATAGCAGACCTACCAGCTGGTGTTTGATGGGTAAGATATGAAGAGGAAGAAGGTCGGGGTCATTAACTATGGCTCCTAGAATTTCGAGTGCTCGTCTATATGAAACATCTCTATTAACCGATAATTGTTGCACAGTGGCAAACTTATCAATACGATACGTAATAACACGATCCGCAACATTCATACCCAAAGCTACAGTACAATGGTCGTCAATCAAATGCTCGATCTTTAGCGGAAAACTATGCTGTGCGTACAAAGCTACAGTACCATCACAAGCTTCTGATTCTCCGGCTCGGCCCGGTTTGTGGGGCCTGACCAGATCGTCCATAAAGCTCGCAGGGTGAGGCAATCCGGCACTAGGTGCCGGGAGCTTCTTTTCTAGAAACTGTACACAGTACTCTAATATAAAAGCTGCTATTGATGATCCGTAAATAAGGTTATAAAAGGCATACACAAAACCGTCCCACCATATTTCTATCTTACGACGAAGGCATGGACCAATGACAATATTCATATAAGCATCGCTTATATCTAATAAGGAAACTGCCACAGCGGTGCGTAGCCTATGAACAACTGTACTCATGCGATGTTGGGGATTATGAACCGGATAAAACCTTAAAATAAACCTCATCACTGTATTAAACTGTATAAGTGGAGTGACGACTCTATATCGCTTTCTCCCTTTAACCGCATAAAAATTTGACCGAAATGCATTAAAACTAGGATGGTCAACTTTTACAAGCTTCCCATCGTTGACAAAGGCAGCCAATTGTTTACAACAGTCTCGTTTAGCTTCTTCTGAGGCTTTCAACCACTTCCAATGTACTTTAGCTGCAGGCTTCGTTTTCACCTGAGACATCCAATCCGCCAACTCGCAAGAAATATCAGCACAAAAATACTTCTGCTTGTCAGCCTTCTCGTTAACCGTTATTTGCAACCAGTCGCCCTCGGTAGACTACAGCAACAGTTGGGTCAGGCGGTGGCAGGAATGTCGCTCCTTCCAGCTTTGGCGGCGTTAGTGTTTCTTCAATCTTGCGCCCCTCCTCCTTCTCATCCTCTGACAAGTCATTATGAGGTGGAGAGCTGAAATCGTGCTGAACGGAATCGTCATTACCATTCTTCAATTCGTCAACCGAACACCAGAAACGAGAGAGGTTCATCGGACCTTCGATCAAGCTTATATCTAGACCGGAGTCCGAGAAGGAAAGACACTCTCGTCCCAAAAGTCCATCACAGTCATCCGTCAATTCTTTGACGACACAAGGTTGCCAAAAAGAAACCATAAACAGCACCATCACGATCATGCAAATTCAGCAGTACGCTTATCTCTTGATAAGCGTGAATGATAGCATCACCAGCAGCTAAAGTAAAAGATTTACTGCTTGGTTTAGTACCCAGTGCAAGCCCGGCTGATCGAAAGACATTAGCGGCCTTCTCCGAAATGATAGAGTTACTACACCCAGTATCGATTTCTATGCATAGACCATGAAGTTGAAATGAGGGGCAACGTACGGTCATTCTTTTGTGACCGGTCTACCATCTCATTCGCTGCAGCGCAGGCTTTTGCTACGCTTCCACTAGGTGCTGCTCCACCTGAGAAACCCGTAGTTGTTGCTGTAGGTAACTTTCCCGCCGAGGTAGAGCCTCCCGCCTTGTTCTTGATGTCTTCCAGCTTGACATGACCAAACCTACATTGTTCACGGTTACAGACCCCCATAGCATACTTGAAGCATAAGTTATTTTGCCTAACGTATGCGGCTTCTTCTGCACTCAGTCTTTGTGGATTTACGGGCATCGAAGATGAAGTTCCTGACCGGTTACCATTGCCATTACCAAAATATCGCCAATTTAACTCTCTGTAATTCTCCAATTTATAGGCCAAGTTATCTGCTGATGTCGTCGCGCTAAAATTGCTGTTGGCAATTTTCGCATAGTCGCGGCGCAATCCCCGTCTAAAAATACGGCCAATTTGGCTCACTGACAGAGATACTCCACATGCTTGAGCTTGCTCACACACATTATTCACTTTATCGAGGTACGCATATATACCCTCTTGTTCGCCTTGACGTAGTCGAGATAGCTTTACTTCATGATGAGCTGGTTCATCACTCTTGTTGTAAGTGTTCTTCAAAAACTCAAGACCATATTGCAGCATTACCCTATAGTCGGTCATCCACACCTTGGTGCCACAACGTTGTTGGGTAGCTTTTGTAACGGCTGCCCTTACCGTAGAGCTGCACCCCTGTAGTAGATATAGCCAGCAGCCTTTAGGTTGTAACTCGAACATCTTCGCTTCATCAGCCAACCTCTCTAGATACCAGCTTATAGAGCGACCATCTTGGTGTCCTTCAAAGCACTTCTTACCAGGCAGAGGGATTTCACTTATAAGCTCTACCATATCACTTGTTGATATCACTTCTTCCGAAGACATATCCGACATAAACTTATAAGCCAGAGGGAGTTCCGTTGGTACCGTAGACACTGTCGACCCATTATGCGACAACTTCGAACTTATCGTGGAGCTTTCCGAAGTAACCCTTGCAGTTTTCTGCGAACTCTTCGTCGCCAGTAGCTTCTCATATGCTTCCCTCCAGCCCAGTACTTCAGCCAGAGATACCTTCTTATCAGTAATGGCTTTTTGGATAATAACATCAAATTCTTCTTGCTTGAGATATACCAGAAGTTGAGGTTGATCGAGGTCCAAATGCTTGCACAAGGACTGAAGACACGGGTTCTCCACCATGTTAGCCTTTAACTCACTCTCAACACTGCTGCTTGGCATTGAGACTTATGACGTTAAGTGCCTAGTAACTTATGAATACATACAGATCATCATAATAGCGTCAGAATACATCGAAGCTAGGGGGACAACTAGTTGTGTCACTAGGGACACGACTACAGTAGTAGATACAGGATCTCACTAACTCCAACCTCCTCAAGTTTTGTGTTTGTTGTTGGGGTAGGGGTACTCACTGACTCGGGTAGCAACGCATGAATGCGAGTTGAACTTTCGTGTCTCACAAAGCCTCTCTGAGGTAACCCACGCTCAACGACATGCTATGCAATGGCCATTTCCTCATTCCAAATCCCTCTCAAATCGCGATGAGCTAGCCTGACCGAGCGGGTTCTCGACGTTGAACGTGTGTGTGAGTTTATAGTCCAACGCCGGTTCCGGCTTAGACTCTTGCCGATGTGCTCAGTTGGAGACACTCTGTAGCGTTGACACGAAGTGAAATCAGACAGATTATCAATAAGCTTTCCTCAGGGGTACATTCAACCAGAAAGGCTTCCTTTCCTCCTGACAGGATTCGCTTACACGTTGAACGTTTGATATGATAACTAACACTCACCAAATTGATATGACTGATAGAGAAGGGGACTGTATAAATAATAAATATGGTTACCCGAATTCTCTTCAAGCCCTCAACCGTAGGTTCGACAATACTCAAAACCACTGGTGGCCGAAACACACTAACTTGGAAGTGGAATAGAAATAATAGTGAGGCCTTTGATCCGGCCCTTAAAAGAGAATATGCCCAATGCAAAATCTACAACTGTGATTTGGTTTGGGGGTGACTCTTGCTGAGAACAGTATCGTAAAGATGATCCAAAGTAACAGATTTCGGACGTTCAATGGGCATCTGCATTATCCTGGCCCAAACCAACTGAGCCATGACGCCCATAGATCGGGAAACAGCAAAGACGACCGTGTAGAAGTCAGGTTCACTCAAACCGAAATGCTTCAACATCACGCCAGAATGAGCGTCGACATTAGGATAAGGGCTACGGACTTTGCCAGTATTAGAGAGAACAGTGGGGACAGCCTCGTAGGCGACAGAACACAACTGCACCATCGGGTCATCACCGATGTTTTTAAGGCAGAATTCTCGCTCTAGAAGATACCGCGGATCAGCCACCTTGAGAACAGCATGTCCATAACCAGGAATCACTCGCCCTTCTCGTAGAGTCTTCTCAGCGAATTTTCCAACACTTTCCTTAGTCGGGATTCTCCCGTTGTGATGAGCCATGCATGACTCTAGCCACTTCAAAGACTCTTGATTAGCGATACCATGCAGAGGGCCGGCCAGACCGCACACACCAGCAGCAAAGGCGTAATAAGGGTCAGCAAGAGCCGAGCCCACGAGATGGGTTGTGTGGGCTGAGACGTTACCACCCTCATGATCAGCATGCAGCAGCATGTACAGTCGCATCACTTCCTCGAACAGGGGGTCATCACTAACACCCAGCATATGGGCGAAATTAGCAGCCCAATCAAGATGGGGATCTGAGGATATTTGGTCGTCATGATGAAAAGATCTCCGATATATTCTTGCTGCTATTTGTGGTACTCGTGCAACCAGTGTGACGGCGTCCTCAAGGATACTCTCCCAATAATCACTCTTTCTGAGGTCGCCTTGGAAGTAGCCCTTCGAGAAGACAGAGTAGGGCTGCAGCGCCAGTACACCAATACTGAGTTGAGTCATGGGGTGCATATCCTTAGGTAAACTGTCGATAGTAGTAATGACCTCATCGGGCAGCTCACTTCTCCTGTGCAACTCCGAGTTGAACTCATGCATGATATCTTCGGAAGGGACCTCACCCGTTAAAAGTAACCAGAAGGCCCCTTCAGGCAGCCCCACAGTGCTCCCATCGGGTTTCGGCAAAGCTGAATTTACTTCCCTTAGAGTCATCTTCCTGTACCGTATCCCTCCTAGTGGATCGAGGTCAGAGGTATCAGTGAGCATAGTTTTCATACCGCGTTCGCCACCAAGAACATTAGCCACAGTGATCTCACCGATAACATCATGACTGTGACCATACTTTAGTTCAACAAGCCTGGCAAACTCGGACTTGGCGAGGTCACGTATTTGCTCCTTCAGGACGTCCATGACGGAAGGCTCGGGTCCTTCGGTATGCTGCTGCTCACTTGGAGAGATGTTCATGAGCGAAATGAATTGATAAAAACGAGCAACTATGACCGGCTGTACGCTTCACGTCAAGTTCAATTTTGAGAGCGCTCTTGGAACTCAGGAGAGACCTACAACACGCTTCCGCGTTGCCCCTCCTCGAGCCATGCCATCACAGGACACTTGTCCCGTCCAGCCACGGAACATTAAAACAATAAATGACGAGATTTATCTCCGATAATGCGACTCATTAATCTCGTTCGAGTAATGGATCGTAGGAAGTCGTGTAACGCCTCTTGCAGCACTCCTAGAACCCGTGAGCGCACCTTCGTCAACGGCGCCGCCGCAACAGCAGACCCACTGCTAGCGCATCAACTGGTTCATTAAACAGCCCGTTGGGAACTTCTCGTAGCACTTCCGAGCGACGGTAAAGGATAAGCTTCTTAGCAGGTCTTAAACGACAGCCCTTAGAGTAGCACTGCCACAAGACCGGGAAAAACCATATTTCTAAAGAAAGTTGCCATTTTCTAAAGAAGTTTCGCGCTCGCCCGGGAGAGGATTGGGACTACGCTTTTGACTCTCGGATAACCTATGACCTATAACCCTAGGCCTTCGGGTTTGAGGTGATGGTCGCCCGAAGGGCGACCTGAGTCGGGTTTCGGGTTGACGGGGGTTACGGTCAGTTATGGTTATGGTCACTAGGTCTTTTTTTCTTCAGTTTTTCTCCTTCTTTAGATTTTCGCCCTCTCGCTTAGATTTTCGCCCTCTCGCTTAGATTTTCACCTTCTACCAGACTCAGGTACTGTACTTCTGTGTATGAAAGTCGCGGGCCTCTTGCACCTCTGCGGCGCCTCACTACACATCGCCTCCGCCGTTCTAATCCCGAAGTGCCCAGCACTCGGCTTGTACGGGAGTCAAGACCAGATAACGAGCGCTGGCTTGTTGAAGAGCTTCGAGGTGAACTATTTGTACGAAGTTCGTGGCGCTGGTTGCCAAGCTGATTTGGTCTATAGCGAGGGCGCCTTCACAGTGGAGGTCAGTAACGTCCTGTTGGAGTCCCAGAAAGGCGGTAAGGTTTTCAGCAAGATTCGGCGAACTCATTCGGAGCAGCCAGTGCCACATGCTCCCAGGACAACAACCAGACAGCACGATTGCAAATAAACTCAGACGCTTGAGACTGTCTCGCACCGCTATATGCAATCTGGGCAACGATGCCCTGGTGGCATTTTTTGGTGCCTCGCTCAACAGGAATGGTGTACCAGTAAACTTGTACTCACCGGTGCCTCTCGTGAAGGTCCAAGATCGGACCGCGCATCCGATTCACAACAAGTCTAGCGAGGAGGCGACTGCGGACGACCAGCTCATGGCACGCGCCAGAGGGGATCCATCTGGCACCCTCCCGCTGTACGCCGGTTCGACAGGAGGTCCCGTTTCTCATGAAATTCATCTTGTCAACACTCATGACGTAACCTTCGTCGACCAAGCCATAGTTGATATTGTTGGTACGTTTTACGATTCCTCCGGCGAAGTTAACTTGTTCAAGTGGGCTGGTGCTGGTGACACACCACAGGCCTCCCAGTTCTTGAAGTCGTATCCTGCTGCCAACGCGTCCTTGCTCGAACTCCGGATACCTCTCGCTCGTCTCCGTGCTCAACGAGGTCATGACGACGTCTGTTTCAGAGTTCCTCCGAGTAACATCTGGCTCGGTGAAAATTCAGTAGCCGAGGACATTGAACGAGCTGGGCAAGTGTTCGGAATAGATGGGTTGAACTTGGCTAATGTCGTCGTATACCTGAGGGTGGGGCACGGGTTCCGAGCTTAGGCTTGGGAGCATTCGGGACTCGACTGGCGAAGCTAAGCCAACCATTACTATTCCTCTCATGAGGGCTCCGAACCTGAGTGGATCGGAGAGGTGCACAGCTTGTTCTGGCGGTACCGCCTCGGGTGAAGGCACGCAATCGCCACGCAGAAGAGTTCTTTCTGCTGAGGAGGTTGCACAAGACAATATGAGGCCTCCGAAGAAAAGACGCTGGCGTGTGAATGTCAACCAAGATGAATCTGGTCGGGACGCTCCCTAACGAACGTCCAGTGGGGCGGTATTTCTCGTTTGTAATTCTCACGATTAATCAATGCTGTCCTCTACTTACGCTTCATAACCTCGGTAGTTCTCATGTTAGCATGATGTCACCCTAAGCTGTCTAGGCCTCCAATCTTTGTTATTCACAGTAGTATCAATGATCGCTAGCGCCTCTGGCGATCCGAGCCACTAGGCTAGCAACGTTGTTGGAATTGAGGGACTCTCCTGGGAGGAAGAGGTAATACCTCTTCGATACTGAGCCTCAGCAGCTCAGGTTCACAGGCCTCGTTGTATCGTGTCAAATGACTGAGCCAGACTACGGGCTGAGCCCGTCGGGCTCTCGTGGCCTAGCTGTTTACCCTGCTCAAGATTGTTGCATGGGATGAGCTCAGTTGATCCAATTAACTGGATGATCCAGTATCTGGAAATACGGTGTATGATGCACTGTGTGTCTCTGCTCCAGCGTGCCAGTGCTGTCCAGGAGTATATCGCAATGCGATCGATGTCACTCACATCACGGTGAATGCAGATACGCCACAATTCAGGACTCTCTCATGAGAAGACCCTCAAATCGAGGCCCTCAATGCTACTCGGGATCCTCCGTGTGCACGCTCGTCTCTTTGGCGAACGGGTTGCCCGTAGTGCCAACAAAGTTGCGGAGACTTGTCGGTGGCGCTCATCCCAGTCCACCACTGGGGTCAATAATCTGCTGCCGGACAGCGACTGATGTTATTCTCTCTGTACCACTTGGCTTTGGCATTGAATTTCCGATGGCGCCGCAGCATCAGCGTTGAGTTATCGATCAATCAATCACGGTCACTACTAGCGAACTTCGCTAGCCTTGAGTTGCGGATGACTGCTGGTGATGAGCATATCAAATCTTCCCAGATTTTCTGAGTTGAATCTAGCAGCGTTTATTCCTGCTCTGCTGGTTGTGAAAGCATGGACCGCTCACTGTGGGCGGCTTCGCAGTATCGAGTTCTGTCGAGGAATTCCAGCTCATTGGTGGACATATTGGGCTCTGCTCGACTGGCATTCAGATGTGCGCGGTAGAGAATAAGGGCATTTCGAGCGAAATACTGCCCACGACCCAGCATTTAAATGCCTCGTGGAATGTTCGTTAGATCGTCTGGGGGCGTCTACGGCCTAGGTAAGGCTTCTCGGGTGGCTACAATAGGCTCCCAACGTTTCTGCCAATGATACCCGTAAGGTCATCGAGTTCTCAGAGGTTAAGCCATCGTAGTGGTTCAGGGATTTCTCGAGTTGAAGCCTGCAATGGCCGGGCCGTCTCCCAACCCCACATCAGCGGACGCTGTTGACGTGACCACCAGTTGGTCCCCTAGGCAGCTACTGGTCGCCCGTCTCTGCCGCGTGACATCTTATTTCGGTGATAGCGGCCCGTCTTTCCCTCGGGAGGTTTGGGACTTCCTGCCTACGATAGCCCCCAACTGCTGCAAAGAGATCGCTAATATGAGGCCTCACGTATTCAGGATGAAGCCGATACCATCCTTCGGCACTGAGGAAGGTATTTTCCTATGCCGCAAGAGAAAGACTGCATGGGGCAATAGATACTTCGAAGTGAAATTCCTCAGTGTGCCGAGATGCAAAGAATCGACGCTGCGCGATATCACCGAGTTCGTGAGGGCATTAGGCGGGGTCCTGAACAACGGCACTCCGACACAGACCAACCAGCCAGGGGCAGCCGGGACGACGGCATCGGCTCCAACAGCCGTAGTGGGAGAAGAAGAGGATGGTGACGGGGAGGAGGAATACGAGTCTGATGAGGACACTGAGATGACCGACTACGACGAAAGCGATGGCATCCACGGTTGGTCAGACTCCGACTTCGACTCCGAGTATTCCTGGGGGCGATCCACTGAGTCCCGCGAGCGCCGTGCGGAGTGGGTGGATATGATATGTTGCTGCGAAGGCTCCTACAAGTTGGGCTTCGTTGTCGGTCGGGATGACCTGTACTTCACCGTCGAGGAGGATCCGAACCACTTGCACTACAGGAAGCTCTCTGGTGGTGTATTCGTGAACAGGGATCTCAAGTTACCCGAAACGATAGAGGAAATATCATTTGCCGATGGTCATCTGTTCGTCGTTGGTGCTTCGCGGCGGTTGTACATGCTGAAAAGTGACAGATCGGGATGGGTGGGGTCGATTGCTCTGCCAGGTAAATGGTGTCCTTATAATTCACACAGGTTCCACGACGCTGTGGTCGATCATGACAAGGTTACTAAGGTCCTCTATATCCATCAGGGGGAGTCTTTGAGGGACTCGATGGCTCTCTGCGTGTGGGAGAATGGGCGAGAAACATTACGCGTCGAGAAGGTCGAAGTGTGCGCAGCTCGGTTCTTGCCTTGGACAGGCCAGCAGGTGGTTGCCGGTATCTTTGAACGCAACAGAATGGACACGAACCACATTGAGACCTTCGGAGTGATGGATATGGTCACCGGCGACTTCCTCACCGAGGCGAACTCTAAGAAAGATGACTTCCTCTTGAACTATCCTGGGGGTGAGGTCAAGTCTTTCTCTATTAATCGTGGGAGCTGGGAAGCAGTTATGATCGGTTATGACCAAAAGGTCGGTTACGAGACAGTCGATTTTCCAAGTCGCTACGTATGGAAGGTCGGGTGTGGCACGGCAGCTCAAAACGAGAGTTCACTGTGAGGCAAGATTGTCATTTGGTTGCCTTTTAATTCATCAGTCACCAGTCAGTCAATCACTTCTTAATCCGATTTCAATAAATGGTTGATAGTTGTTGCGCTATTAAGTTGGTTTGACTGAATCAAAGCACGTGATGTAGCTCGCCGCAGCGGATAGTCCGCTGGACCTTAGCTGCAGTACGGCAACGGTCCTCGATGGCTTCGATGTGGCAGTGCTTGTTGCTTGTGAATTCTCGAGGCGGTTATAATCTCCGCAGAGGCCAGCTTCAATATGCCTCAATTCCGACCATGTCGCCACTGAGTAGCCGTTCCTCCCAGCCTCGGGGGTTCGACTTTTGTTCCTAGCGCGTTTCTTCCTAGCACCTTCATCCCGTGAGTTCTCCAGTTCCTTCGAATCAGAGCCGGGCAGGCCATCGCTCGCATCAATTTGGGTATCGTCAGTTTGGCCGAGCGGTCAAGGGCGCTTGCTTCAGGCGCTAGCCCGAAAGGGCGAGAGTTCGAATGCTGCAGCTGATACTTACCTCTTTGTCTATGAAGAGTAGTCACTATTTTTGTCACATGCTTGTGCAATAGTCACTACCCGGATTTGAACCGGAGTTGTCACGGCCACACCGTGACGTCGTAATCACTAGACGATAGCGACACACAAAATGGGATCGTATCTCAACGCAGGAGTTTCCTCGGCGGGCATTAGGCATCGGATATTAGGGCATTCGGGTGGCGAATTTTGAATTTTCAAGTGTTCAAGTGTTGAAAATCACGGCTCGGACGCGTACCTAAAAGTGCGCATTCCTCTGCAGATGAATTGTCTCCGCGGAGCTTCACAGGGCGGTGTAGAGAAGGCCCTACCGACATTTCGGTGGGTTCGGATCTGCGACATCAACAACTTGGTTTCTCTAGAAGAGGTCTGCTCTGATTACACAGCTTCGCGGAATGTGGAAGTTCCACAGTGGAACCCTCATGTCGAACGGTGGGGCCAAAATCATCTCCTTCCAAAATTCGTGTATTGAATACTCTGAGCTGCTTGAGAGACGAGGATGAGACAGGGTCGGCGAGAGCCTGCTCGCTCAAGCGTGTACTGTATGACCGTCGGAATACAATGGCCTGACCCAGGCTTCCCTCTTCCTGGTATTGCATCACAGAACAGTGAGAGATAACAAGTGGCGGAACAGCCTCGTAGCCGTTTCGGCCCGAAAACTGTTACCGAAACTAGGTACCCGAAACTTTCGGGTACCTAGCTCGCCCGCAGCAAAGAACAAACCCTCATTATACAGGACCTCTATGCTTCCCAAACCGCAACCAATGGATATACACTCCGCTAAAGTAAACATATTGCATTACAATCCTATCAGCATCAATACCATAGTGATACTGAACCAGCATGGCTGATGATCCCCTTTTTTCACTACAAACTGCGGCACGCAACAAGCTGAGAACTCCATACACCAACAACAACACTTCCATGCCGATGACCAAGTAGCTAGCGCTCACGATTTGTGGCTCATCCATCAAACAGGCGTGGCGACTCACAGACAGGCCCAACAACATGCCGGGCGTTACTGAGTAACGGTTACTCTATCAACCTAAGGCTTTGTGAGCCTCACATCCTAAGCCCTCGGTGTTCGAACCTTGGAGGTTGCTTAGTTTGTGCAAGCAGGGCATGAAACACGATACACATATCCGCAAATGTGCCGAATTCCTGCCTCATTGCCTCCTTCGCGCTCAAACAACGTTCTTCCGGACCCTCAAGAGGTGCCGCGTGAGGAGGTGGCTGAAAAACGAAAAACAAATATTAATCACTAACATATCGTACTATTCTTAGCAGGCAACTCCCGGGGACG
The DNA here is from genome assembly GCA_013115135.1 of Perkinsus olseni. NCBI lineage: Eukaryota > Perkinsozoa > Perkinsida > Perkinsidae > Perkinsus > Perkinsus olseni. Next base: position 13,633 of record JABANP010000389.1, read on the forward strand.
ATAGCGATCCCAGGCCAGTCTCACGCTACTTGGGTGGAGCTATGTCCGACTGGGTCAAGTAAGGGAGGCTTCCGTTGACCATATATCTCGTATTTAGCAGCTTTCTCGTGCACCTTCCACCATTGCGGATGGCCAGACGGATAGAACTTGTACAGCCTTCCTTCCCAACTGAAATTAGTAATAGGATATGCAAACAGTGTGCATGTCTTTGGGTCTCCTACGAGGACTTACAATGCCATACTGAATGTTCTGTGTTCAGGGGTCTCCGGACATGTGATGAAATCGGTCCACAGGTAATACTCAAATGATAGCGGCTCAAACGATACCATGAATGCTTTTCTAGCGGCAGTAACGTCCCCGTTGGTGAAGCGACAACTCGTGGTGCCCGCCTCTCGGAGTTTCGGGAAGTCCTGAAAATAGCGAAGGATGAGAAGAGGTTCTCCAATTTCCTCGAAGATGGTCCAGACAGTCTGGGTCACACTCAGCAATTCAGAACTTCTGTGTCAGAAGATTTTCGAGGAGTGTCGGGAGGTAACCCTGAAGGTATCCCGGGCTGGCCGTGTGCCTACGTTCGCACGCCCGGCACTCTGGCGTGATGGCGGACGGATCAGGGCTCTTCATCCGACCCGTTACCCTGAGTCGGAGCGCAGGACCCGAGCCCTGTCTATGTGCGCAATCTCCGCCCCTATTGCTTAGTGCCCACAGTCAAGAGGTGTCATTAGTAGTGAATCATTACATCGGAAGGTCCCGCTGCGCCAACTGCAAGGCCAGCAAGTAGGCTACACACTATCGCCATTGCGACAGCTGGAACAGGGATTATCTGCATGGTGGACACTCAAAATTGAGCCCGGAAACTGAACGGGGATGATTGTTAAACAGGACGATCTAGACATTCGAATGTACGTGACACACAGTACGTCAGAAGCGCTTTTTCGGAGTAGGGAAGAGTCCGCTTCCGATGCTCGATCCATGGAAATCCAATGCCGCTCGAAGAAGAGCTACTAAGAACCCTTGTTCAATACACAAGGCCCACACCAGTGCCATTCTGCGATCGTTACGATGCTTTTTCAAACAGAATTTGGCGAATACCCTTAACGAAATAGTTAACCCTCAACGAGAAGTTTATCTCAAATAAAAATACAACAATTGAATATACGACGAGTCAATGGGAATCATTAACTTGGCGCCTCTCCGTGTGATTTCGTCATCGACACGACGCACCATTCCGCTACAGCCCCTCTGGTCTGCAAGGTGCAGTGTCCTGCTAGAGCCGTGTACGTCGACGGGAAGACCTCACGATGACGCCGCAGGCGACTCGATGGGAAACTATACCGAAGCCGAAATCGGTCAATTCTCATCTGCATTCGGGGTTCGGCATGCACAAATTACCTTTCGGGAACCTCGTCGCGAGATTGGACGAGTATCGGTCGTCTCCCGGTGGGTTCCAAAATCCGATCGATTACGTAAAACGCATCGCCACTTCGATATTCAATCTTAACTGCGTTTTCTCGTTCATCCCTTATTTGAAATACGATATCGATAGTCACCATACCATCTGATGGTATGGCGGAGTGAGAATGACTACCGTAGTGCCCGATATCGGAGTGCCGGATCATCCGGCCCGGATGTCAGTCTACAGTAAACGAACTGTGGCTGGTAGACTACTAGTAGTAGTCACTCGCGCACCGTGTCAATGCTTCACATCATTCGCAGCCGATCTCAAAACCACTGAAGGAGTTCCTTCATCCCCCAGATGAATGAGATGCTGGCCCCGACAAGCTCACCCAGTAGTGAGTAACTACTGCACAAACACTGACAAAGAGCTCCATACAGTAACAGCAACATCTTCATGCTCATCATCAACTCACCACCGCTAAAGACTAGCAACTCGCCCCACGAACAGGTACGTTAATAACTTATCGAGAGAATCAACAGCGTGAACGCCATCAGAAAATGCGGTAATAACTTATACACACAGAATTAACAATTCACATAGCATCTCCTACCTTACTAGCCAACTTCATCGAGACCCTGCGGTGTCGGGGGCCTCTGGGCGCGTTTAAGCAAACGGTAAAAATCGACACACATCGCCGCGAATGTGCCAAACTCCTTCTTCAGGGAAGCCATCGCGCTCAGACAAAATTCTTTCGGATCATCGGTGGTCTTCGCGTGGGGAGGCGGCTGAAGGGAGGAGGAGAAGAACAACTACGGGCTCCCGTGCTAGAACCTTGGGAAGGATTGATTGGAGTTCTGAGCCACCCCGGTCTTACGTAATGCGAACAATGCCCGACAGGATCATGCAGATAAGTTCTATCCCTGCCATATATCGTAGGTTCAGGCTGAGCATCTTTCCCATACGCCTTCCACCATAGAGGATGACCATGGGCGTAATACTTGTATAATCCTCCTCCAAGACTGAGATCAAGAATAGGATGCACCCGTAGCGCGGAAGGAGCGAGTGCTATTGATGAACCCATGCCATGCGATCCACACCCACAGTGCCTTACAATTCGATGTTGAATGCGTCATGCGCGTCGTTCTTCGGGCAAGTGATGAAGTCGGTCCACAGCCGATTCTTAACCGAAATATCCTCCTTAATCGATACCATCAATGCTTTTCTGCTGGAGCTAACATCCTTATTGGTGAAACGACACCACGTGGTGTTCCACTCCCTAAGCTCTGGGAAGTCCTGAAAGTCGCGACGCATGACAGTCGCGCTCAAAGGAAGCCGACGAGAAAGTCGACCAGTTCCACGGAGTACACCCGAGAAGGCGAGCAACCTTTCCTGGACCATTTTTCATGTCTCTGTACTATCAGAGAAGTTTCTTACGCAACTTACGACGTGAATCTTACGTCGTCAGACTTCGTCCCACCGATGGCAACACCGGTAGGTAGATTGGATACCATTGCCACGACAGCAGCTGTTGCGACGATGATCTGTTTGGTAGACATTCAGATGGAGTCTGAAGACTGGATGAATATGATAGGACGGATGCTCGAGATGTTGTCATCACAAGGCCTCCTTAAACCACTTGCAAAACTTCACTCGAAGGTTCTGAGTTAGAACAGGTTGCGTTCTCACTCCGAGCGCCGACCGCAACCAGTCAACCACGAGCAAGCCGCATTGCCATAAGCGACTCTAGATTCGCGACTGAGAACCTCAATTTGAGGCGATGGGTGCCCGAGCCGTTTCGCTACAGAAGGAAGCGATCACTGTATTGGTCGATTCTACGGGAAAACAAAAACCGCTCGAAAAGTTATCCGCAAGTTGGCTGCGCCAACCGAGGCGAGCGAGATGGCTCACCGTTGTAAGCTTATCAAGAGTGGCTTCCGAAGTCCTTCGACTAACATCTCGATCGATCATTTAATGTCAATTTCCCAGAGTTATGTGGGACTTCTTGATATCCTAATCCTCAGCGACCGCCAGACGTTCAATACATTACTTATTTAAGGACCTGTAGCGAGGCTCTCCCTCGAGCAAGGGGAACTATACGCTCAGGACGTTCTACTCTTCATGAAACGGATGACTTCAGTGCTATGCCCGTCCCCACGGGCGGGAGTACTCCATCAGTTGAGCACTTTCGATGCTTATCATCTTTATTTCTTTACTTCAACTATGATCTCAATGCCTCGCTCTGTATGAAGTTACTCTTCGTCCGTATGGCTAAATGCTATTATCCGACGATGATGATCGTGAAGTAATGTGTGTTTCGAGCAATTGCAATGAGTTTGTTTTCTGGGCACGCGAAGAGTGATGCCTGGATGAAATGATACTGGATCAAATGGAAAAACCCATGGAAACGGTGGATGAAACATGGTCGAAACCGTCATGTTGGATGGAATTATACTGGACGAATTTATACTGGAAGCACAGAGATGGACGAGTTGCGCCTTTGGGTCAGATGACCACTGGACGAAATTATACTGGATCAGCTGAGATATACCCCCAGCGACGCCCTCGGCAACCGTTACATTTCCGCAGGCACGCGCCACACTCCCTCGCGACCCCGTCCGCACCAGGCGCTATACCAGAAACCTCACCTCGTCGCCAAGCTGAGCCGGAGTGGGAAGAAGACACGGTTCCCACCTGAATCAAGCCTTAACTGCTCTTCGTCGCGTTGCTGTGTAATTTCGTGGTATGATCCCCTCTTCGGGTGTCCGAGGTTCCAAGTTCCCTACTCCCCAAGTCTCAGCTGGGACGCAGTGGAGCTGAATCAGATAGACTATCTGTAGTAGCGAGTTCAGTAGAAGGGCTCCGATGAGCATGAAGCCATCACCCAATGAAAGGACTCTGGCGTACCTGCATCCGCGAGGATAAGTGGCATCGACCAAACCGCGACCTATTTCTCCACGACAAAGCTACACTATAGCAGAGATAAACTCTGCATGAAGTTTCATTCAATAGAATTGGTCCGCTCGGAGCAGTAATCCTGAGAAGGTCTAGCAGCTGAGTCATGCAGTGTCATCGGCTGTCATGCGATGTACGTGGAGAGGAAAAAAGCCTGTGATGGATGATCGCAACTGTTAAGCCTCATCATCTCACCTGCATTGCATCCTCATGGGAAATTCCTCCCAATCTACTGTGCCTGCTGTCTCGGTATCCGAGGACTGTATCAAGCAGTAGACCCGAATCGGGCCGCTAGCGATCATTGATACTGCTGTGAATAACAAAGGTTGAAGGCCAACGCCATGTGCACATGAGAACTACTGAGAACTCGCAAGATTCATCAGTGATGAATCATCATCTGATGATGGCTTTGCCATTCGAGAATGGCTAATGCCGCGGGACCCAAAATGCCGCAAGACACTTCTTGGCTCCACAACAGAGCGCGGAAGGAAGGAGAAATATATCCTCCTTCGTTGTCACTCTTGAAGTGATGACACCTCCAGAAACTCGCTCGTACACGCGGTGTCTTCGTGTGGTGTTTGAGCCACTACTCGCAGCCCCGGTCTGCCAGCTAGTGGCGAGCCTGAGGCAGAACAGCCTCGTGACCGTTGCGGGTACCTAGGTAGCCCTCAGCAGAATCAAACCCTCAATATTTCCCGAATTGAACCCAATAAATATACACTAAGTCAATTAATCACGTTCATACCACTCAATACATAGAACCTCAGAGAAGATTATTCCAGCACCATCGTTCGGGAGGGGTAAGCCGCAAGTGTTTCACCCACGGTTGGCTGCCCAACCTGAGCAGAGAATATTTTATCCGCAAAATCTGCAGATAAAATATTCTCTGCACAACCAACATACAGTGCAGATGAATGTTTCAGACAATCATCTGCCCAAAAGCATCATGTTTTCGGGCATGCGTGTGAACCGTGAATGTTAACACTTGAACTCTTGCAAACAAACTTCGCCACTCGGATGGCCCAACATATTATTTTACCGATGCTCAGCAACAGGGAGCCCATGTGCGTCGAAATATGAGTTCATCCGGAATGCATGCGATATTAGCCGCAACAAAAAAGGCTGCTTTTGTGTCGCTATCGTATCGTCTGGTGGTTGGACGCTCGCGTGCGGCCTTTCGTACCTAGGTAGTGGCTACCACCTCGTGCGGCCTACGAAAATAGGAGGGCGCCCCCAGATCCCTCTCTCGCGCGGCTGCGCCGCCCGAGATGGGCTCGGGATGTCGACTTTGGGCTAAGTCTTGGCTGAGTCATTCGATGAGTCCACCAACTCGCGTCGTACTAGGGTCGTACCCAGGTACGGTCGCCGTTTGTGCATTTTTCGTGCAACTTCGGCTCCAATGTCTAGCCCACCTGTTAAGCTTCTGCAGTTGGTTCCCAGGGGCGCAAACTCGTATTAAGTACTCTGCGGTGATTCGGCGCGGTGCGAGCAGGCTCTTCAGAGCAGCCCAGAGCCGCTCCGGTAGTCAGGATCGGTGGCTCGCGTGCGCGTACCCGTATACTGCTGACTGGAATTGACATATGCGGGACAGCAGGAGATTCGAGCCGCGGACCGATGGGGTTGCTCGGTCGCTGACAGCGACTCGCTGTCCTAAAGCGCCCCTTGCGGACCTGGACGTTTCGGTTGCGACTCACCGAAAAGGGCATGTAGCTGGGCATGGGGGAAAAGTGCCTTATCGGGGTCGAAGAAAGCGCTTGGCGGAAGGTGAGTGTACGGCAAGCATGCTCCTTCCGTGGATTGTGGCTCACCGCTGTCATCCGGGATCCGTCGGCTGGTGGAGGCACACCAAATTTATCGGAGGCTCGACCAAAAACTTGGTGTGATATAGCCCGGTGGCTATGAATATGAGTGAACTTCTCCTCTCGCGCAGCCTGCAAGAAGAGCGCCAAAAGGCCATATTCATTCATCATAGAACACGTTTGACCTGCCCCATTAGACATATCCGAATGCCCCCAATGCCCCAATACATTGCACCTATATCAATGGCTAGATACAGGTACTCCACCTAACGAAGCCCTCAATGCCGATAGCTGGCCGTCGTATCAGCTCTATATGTTTCCCACGTATAATGCAGTTGAGCTCTGATTTCGTTAAGTGCGAGTTCGTCCCTTTTGGCGGAGACTGACTGATTGAGAATACAATACCCGAGATTCGCCGTCTTGAATTCAACGGTCGAGTCTTCCCTCTTCTGTCTTACTATCCTGAACCAATTTGCTTGGCTTGAGCGTAGCTTCTCATTCCAGCACGATAGTCAGCGGAATATACCCAACACTCTTCTCCACCGTCCTTCTTTCCCCTCTCTTTCTTTCCTCTTTTTCCTTTCTTCTTTTTTTTCTTTTCCCCTTTTTCCCCTCTCTTCCCTCAGTTTTTGCCCAACTCATCGTCTAGTGGTTAGGACGTCACGTTGTGGCCGTGACAACCCCGGTTCAAATCCGGGTAGTGACTATTGCACTGCATGTGACAAGAACTTTGAATACGCTTCGTAGACAACGCTATATAGCTCAATAACAGCTGCGAGATTCGAACTCGCGCCCTTTCGGACTAGCGCCTGAAGCTAGCGCCTTAGACCGCTCGGCCAAACTGTCGACGATAAACTTGGTGCGAGCTATCGCCTGCTCGATCCTCATTTGAAGGAAAGCCAGCCTCGCGACACCTTCCAGGGACAACGAACTCCTGCCGCAAAAATCCGAGGAGCCCGTTCCAGAGTTCACTGCAGAAGAGCACTGGATGGAGGTGCCGCGAACAAATGTCGACCGCCCGAGGCTAGGAGAAACGGATACTCAGTGCGCCACTGAGTCAGTGGCGACATGGTCGGAATTGAGGCATATTGGAGCTGGCCTCTGCGGAGATTATAACCGCCTCGAGAATTCACAAGCAACAAGCACTGCCACATCGAAGCCATTGAGTAAGGCTGCCGTACTGCAGCTAAGGTCCAGCGGACTATCCGCTGCGGCGAGCTACATCACGTGCTTTGATTCAGTCAAACCAACTCAATAGCGCAACAACTATCAGCCAATTATTGAAATCGGATTGAGAAGTGATTGACTGACTGATGACTGATGAATTAAAAGGCAACCAAATGACAATCCTGCCTCACGGTGAACTCTCGTTTTGAGCTGCCGTGCCACACCCGACCTTCCACACGTAGCGACTTGGAAAATCCACGGTCTCGTAACCGACCTTTTGGTCATAACCGATCATAACTGCTTCCCAGCTCCCACGATTAATAGATAAAGACTTGACCTCACCCCCAGGATAGTTCAAGAGGAAGTCATCTTTCTTAGAGTTCGCCTCGGTGAGGAAGTCGCCGGTGACCATATCCATCACTCCGAAGGTTTCAATGCGGTTAGTGTTCATTCTGTTGCGTTCAAAGATACCGGCAACCACCTGCTGGCCTGTCCAAGGCAAGAACCGAGCTGCGCACACTTCGACCTTCTCGACGCGTAATGTTTCTCGCCCATTCTCCCACACGCAGAGAGCCATCGAGTCCCCGGCAGACTCCCCCTGATGGATATAGAGGACCTTAGTAACCTTATCGTGATCGACCACAGCGTCGTGGAACCTGTGTGAATTATAAGGACACCATTTACCGGGCAGAGTAATCGATGCCACCCATCCCGATCTGTCACTTTTCAGCATGTACAACCGCCGCGAAGCACCAACGACGAACAGATGACCATCGGCAAATGATATTTCCTCTATCGTTTCGGGTAACTTGAGATCCCTGTTCACGAATACACCACCAGAGAGCTTCCTGTAGTGCAAGTGGTTCGGATCCTCCTCGACGGTGAAGTACAGGTCATCCCGACCGACAACGAAGCCCAACTTGTAGGAGCCTTCGCAGCAACATATCATATCCACCCACTCTGCATGGCGCTCGCGGGACTCAGTGGATCGCCCCCAGGAATACTCGGAGTCGAAGTCGGAGTCGGACCAACCGTGGATGCCATCGCTTTCGTCGTAGTCGGTCATCTCAGTGTCCTCATCAGACTCGTATTCCTCCTCCCCGTCACCATCCTCTTCTTCTCCCACTACGGCTGTTGGAGCCGATGCTGTCGTCCCGGCTGCCCCTGGCTGATTGGTCTGAGTCGGAGTGCCGTTGTTCAGGACCCCGCCTAATGCCCTCACGAACTCGGTGATATCGCGCAGCGTCGATTCTTTGCATCTCGGCACACTGAGGAATTTCACCTCGAAGTATCTATTGCCCCATGCAGTCTTTCCTCTTGCGGCAGAGGAAAATACCTTCCTCAGTGCCGAAGGATGGTATCGGCTTCATCCTGAATACGTGAGGCCTCATATTAGCGATCTCTTTGCAGCAGTTGGGGGCTATCGTAGGCAGGAAGTCCCAAACCTCCCGAGGGAAAGACGGGCCGCTATCACCGAAATAAGATGTCACGCGGCAGAGACGGGCGACCAGTAGCTGCCTAGGGGACCAACTGGTGGTCACGTCAACAGCGTCCGCTGATGTGGGGTTGGCAGACGGCCCGGCCATTGCAGGGCTTCAACTCGAGAGATCCCTGAACCATTACGATGGCTGAAACCGAAGCAGAACTGGTCGACTATCTGCAGTAGCGGAGTTCGCTACCACAAGTGGTGAACGGGAGAGAACTGCGCATATTCGTCGATTATGCGCTGTTCTGTCCCGTGTGAGTGTTGCAACTCGGATATTATTCGAGTCGCTCGACTCGCTCTAGCACATATCCATTTATGATACTCATGATATTCGCTCATATTCTCGACAAGCACTGTGCTAGTCAGAAACAGAGCTTGATGTGTTCACCGATCAGCTCACGTCTCCTGACAGGATTCGATACCGCTAGGCCGCCCACGCCTTGACAGTCGGCAAAACGTAAATGCTCGCTCCTCTGAGGACCTGATGGCCTGCATTGAGCTGAGAGGTTCTCATTGAGAACCTCCGGAACTCTACGATAAAGCTGCGCCTCTCTCGCTAGCGATTGAGTGACCGATAACTCAACGCTCATGCTGCACCATCGGAGATTTAGTGTCAAGACCATGGGGCTCTCCTATACCGCTCTGATAAACTCCGAGACTCTTAACGTTGCTGGCATTCTACTCCTTGAGGAAGTTGGCAGTGGGTCGTGCTCATCATTGCTCTGAACCATACCCAGTGATGATAGCTGACGATGTGATACGATCTCGATGGGGCCGTAGGCAGCCATCTTCGGTCTTTCAAAGACCATGGCCTTCTCCATCGGGCGGTGAGGCTAAGACTATTCAATAGGGATATCGGCTGAGCAAACTAGAATTAGCGGCAGCGAATAAGATATTAGATTTGCGGTATCGAGAGCGACAGAATTTTCGAGTTAGCATGCTACATATGCACCTTAGCAAAGTCAAGCCATATAGAAGAATCACGCGGGGAACTAGGATAGTATCCAATGTACGGTTCGAGCAGCAATTGTCGTAAACTCGACATTATTGCGGCTCAGTCAAGGGCCTACGTTGATGCTTCTGGAGCACATATACGATTTCCTTACAAATTCACCGTACACTGGTCCGTCGTCTTACTCATAGGGCGATTTGCCGGGGCGTATTATACAAGACAGCGAAAGTAACAACGATGATAACGAGAATTAGAATCCGCCCGGTTCTTCCCTCTGTATTGGGAACCGACGAGAGTCACAGTTTCTATGGACGGCATAAGCGTGCACGAACGAGGATTTGCATGAAAATTCTTATGCCGTACATTCCCTAATAGGGAATCCCTATGAGACCACAAATTCTCGAGACTACGTCGAATAGAGAAGATGGCTCTGCGAAGTCACAGTATCTGCTAGATACACCCCACCAGCTCTGACACTAGACATGAACTCAACGCTGGAAAAGAGAAGGGGACAGGAATTCCCTCGAAAAGTGTTAATCACAGTAATACTGTTCCTCACAGCCAACCGATCATAAAGCATCAGATCTCTCAAGATAACCCGAGGTAAAGAGCTGCCTAGGGCGGTGGAACACTACTCGTACTATCACCATAGGGCACAGTAAGAAGAAGAACGCCACTTAAAACATCCTCTCCGATGATGATGATGATGACGCATAATCATGAAAACATTACAATATTCTACACGCCTTCATCAACACAACTTCAACTAGTTTGCGTCCGCCCCTCTTCTGATGCTCCGCCCTGGTGCTGTTCCTGATACCGCTGTTTAGACTGCCTACGTCGCGTTATGGCGTCGTCAACGTTGAATTGGCCCTGAAAACAGACCCCCTATCGCCAAAATTTCCGTTAACATCATTACTCGACCGGGGACTATTGATTCACTCCGATCTGTTGGGGAAGATCAGGCCATAAGATTACTACCTGTAAAATCCTATGTATTATCTCCATCGCCTTTTCTATTTTCACACTATCCCCCTTGATCGTCAGAGGCCTCGGCTGTCCAGGAACTCCCGACTTTTCCATATCAACTTTCGCACCCGAATCATTCTGCAACGCCCACAGTACTACGCCGCCTGGCCCCACAATCGAGCCTATGCTCTCATAGGGGATACTGAGCACCCTCACCCCGGGAGCGTCTGTCATGTGTATCGGGACCATGCCCCCGGCGGCGACCCCACCGTGCTGCTGCTGTTGAGACGGCGGTGGAGGCATGCCCAGTGGCTGCTGTTGCTGCTGCATACCCTGGTTGTTCATCGGAGCCATCATCGGTGCTGTGGTAGACGGTGGGCTCATCATCATACCATAATGATGTCTTGAAGGCATCGATATTGGCTGTCCCGCATGCTGAGGAGGAACGCCCTGCATCTGACGTTGCTGCTGTTGTTGGTGCTGCTGATGTTGTTGACGGCTATTGTAAGTAGCCGAGTTGCCAGGAGTTGATGCACGACTCAGTGGTGTTCTGAGGAAAGCAAAGGCAAGAGAGCCATCAACATGCCATCGATTCGGTCACCAACCACGATAGAACGGAAAAGAGAGCATCAAAAACGGAAGCGAAAGAAATTGACTAGCTCACTATCGTCATCGTGCAATTCAGGATTGCCTCGACCTACCTACCGCGCTATATGGCACAGTGGATCTTGTGAATACAACAGCATGCGAGGATCGTGTGAGGTTACAATCGATCACTCATCATTAGAACTTCTAAGCCTACTTCGTTCCTCAGGTTGAGTGATGAGACTGCTCAGTAGCCAGACCATCATCGTCACAGTGCCAGCGAAGAGGAAGTCCGTCAATCTCACCATTCTACATTTTCTCTCAAGAGAATGTTTCACGACCCGATTATTACCCGCCAGCCCTCTCCACCGCTCTACCAATATCATACGTACCATCCAACACCGACATCGCCATGTCATAACCGCTAGCGACTTGGGGACTCATGCCGGATATAGTAAGTGCGCGAGGATCCCTCGCGTTCTCACTGCCAGCAGCAGGGGCCGCTAAGAGAATGCAATGGTCACCTTCGAGTCTTCGAGTAGTGTTGCTCACGCCAATGATACTACTATCCCTCACACTGATAAGATAACACTCGATAGTGCACATTTCTCACTACTTTAATTAGGTAACCGGTAGATCCCAGCTGGGGAAACTTCTATCTTTCATAACGCCCAAATACTGAGCAGTGGTCGCTCTTGCTACATGAGCGATACTCCAGTGGATGGGTACTATGAGACGCGGGAGAAGTTCGCAAGAACTACAAGCACAACTCATCAATGATGGCCGTTACGATGCGAAAAAACTAAATTTGTGAGTATTCGTCCCCGTAATCATTTTTCACTCATTTACTGTCCCTGATAACTCTATAAGATACTACGTTCCATATCAACCTTCGCTCCACTATCCAACTGCAGAGCCCTCAATACTGCGCCCTTCGGACCGACCAAGTTGCCGACGTGCTCCACGGGCACGTAAATAACCTATCATACCCATAAAAGCAACCATCTTCGAAATACGATCGGCCCTCGCCACTGTTCTAGTCGCCATCACCGTGAACGACTGTAACGATAACTCAACTAGCGTAGCGACACTACCAAGGTGCAGCGGGTTTCAAGAGATCCATCCCTGACAGCGATCACTCTCTGTTCGAAACTAATCGCCCCATCCCTCAACTGCAGGTCGGTAGTGCTATGCTCGGTCGCGGTCAAGAAAGTAAGATGAGCTCCAACGCATTGCTAGAGCGCATACTAGCAGGTCCCGACAGGCAAAAATGGCCTGCACACTGGGAGATTTCAGACCAGGCTGTGTTGTTTAGTGTAATGTTTTCATCCCCAGCACGGAAATTCCCGGAGCCCCGCCGCGCACCCGCCCGACCGGCCTTACCCTCTTCTCTTGGATACTGGGGTCAGCATGTCTGCCAGCATATCCTCCTCTACCCTGTCCACCCACAACCATCGACTTGGCCCTTCGGTCCTGCTCCTGCTGTAGTAGTGCAGCGTCAACGTTGTAATGCCCTTCCATAACGTCATGGACCATCCAAACTGCAGCAGCCACTTGATCTGTCCCTCCAACCAGGGCAAGCTCCTGATCTCCACCGCTGGTTCTCTCCTGTCTCGGCGCTATATCCAACTTGGCTCCAGAGTCGCGCTGTATCGCCCTTATGACAGCCCCCCGAGGGCCCACCACCGACCCTACGCTTGATTCGGGTATAGTAAGGGTCTAAAGTCAAAAGGCTAATTCACGATGACCCAGTGGGTCCGTAAGATGCTCCGAAGGCGAGGACGCCCCCATCCAGAGTGAAGGCTCAACAGCCGCGATCAACCCACCACTTAAACCTACTCGCTGTAGACTCGGCGACAAAGATCCGCTACAACACGATTTACACGGATACTATCTCCATTCAAAAGAGTTTCAAAAGGGGGACCGGTCGACGTCTACGCAGTAGGCGAGTATCGAGAATAACCACTACTACCCTGCGTTCATAACCCTCCGGAAGATCTCCTTTATGCGTTGATAACACTGCGGAGATGTATTCATGTATTCTATTACGGCAGTCATCCAGGCAACCCTGGGTATCTAAACAGAATAACGACGACTAATCTGCTGGATTGACACAGAGAGAATCATGTCAGTCATAATCCTCAACGATCGCCAACGAGTACAGCTACTACCACTAGACTACACCACCCTTGACGTTCCTACTGGTAGCCAACTTGAGCACAGTTGTTCCTTGGGGAGAATCCTGTTGTTGATTGCCATTGTTGTTGTTGTTACTGCCACCGCCACCCCCGACGTGCACGACACAACGACTCTGTGCCTGTATCTCAGCCAGGTGCTGCATGACTTTCTTAACTGCCATTGGAGGGCATACTATAGCCTCCTGGTAGCGCCCAGGGAGAGATTGTGCCGAGTTGCCACCTGAAAGCTGCGCAATGGCAACTACCATGGATTACTGGATTACTATTATTATGGATTACTACCATCACAATCTGAGCACAGACTAGTACTACTGTTCTTAACTACTAGTGCGTTCCACTCCCGTGATTTCCGTACCGCATTTTTCTGCGAAATTCACCCCGACGATCACTCATGGCCAAGTCGACAGTGCTCCGTATAAAGGTGATGGCCAGCCGGAATATTTTACATAAGTTCTCATCCTCTATACCCCACCCAAGTCTATAACGCATGAAACGAAATACCCCAATACGACTCGAAGCACATGGTTCTTCAAATTTCAACAGCGATGGAGCAAATTCATTGAAGCAGTGCGTGACGGATTCGCTGTTGATGAGTTATCCGATGGGGCGTGTTTGAGCGTATCGACAATAGGCGAGGGCTGACGATAAGGCCACCATCATTATTATCACTCACCCTGGTCAACTCTCGGACGTTTACGGTCGGCTTCTTCACTGTTGAGCATCTTATTATGTCGAGGAAAGAGGCCCAATTCAAATACTGGATCGTAACGAGAAAGGAGCGTACAAATTGTGAAATTGATTGTGATAAGAACCAACTCAAATCCTCAACACACGAGAAGCATCAAGTCAAAGGCGTCGAGATGACACAGACCGTGGAGATGAGTATAATGCTGAGAATTGGTATCCACGAAAATAAATTTACCAACGTTAATCACTTTGCTCCGTAACACAGCGGTGAAGTTGCGCTTGAAAAACTCCATCACAATGAAGCTCCCAGGCTCGAATCCCACGGAAGTCACTTTTCATGCATTTAGTTACTGGTGGTACTTCTCCCGCGAGACTAAATGAATCGCCCGAGTGCGTAGAGCTTGGGTTCTCCCGCTAACTTTTCATACGGTGAGCTTCCGCCGATACTTAAGCCACTCCCCTGCCAGAAAACCTGGCCCGCATTTGACAATTTCAAGCACGCGTGCGCACGTACGCACGCACAAAATTGCGCACAAGAAGATGGCGGCGAGAACTTTCCAGGAAAAGTGCAAGTGAAATAATGAGCTCGAAAGCATTGAGCTCTTACGATATGATGAGTAGTTGTACTCGGTACGAAGGTCGTTATTCTCGATCTCCAATTCGTCTAGACCGGTGAGTTCATAGAAGACTGAGTACAAACAGTCTCTAGCAAGTGTGCGCCTGCCTGGCTGCTGTCCGTTTTTGAGGCGCTGGCTGGATGCCCTCCAGCACCCTCGGTCAGTGCTGCATCTGTCAGTGCTAACCGCGCTGTTGCCTTCGGGCCGGGGCCCTACTGTGAAGCATCAGCACGAGTATGGTGATTAATGTGGAGTCTGGTCCTGTCGTCCACAGTATGTGCGCGTGGCTTGCAGGAGCTCTTTTATTCCTCATCACGACTTTCTCTACTACCAGTCTCGTAGTTCTGGTGGCAACTGTCGCTGCCATCTCGGCTGGGCAACTATGGAGCAAGAGGTCGAAGGAGAAGGGGACCATGGTGCCCACCACTGATGAGCATGAACGCCTCGCAGCTCTCCAAGCGCAGGGGGTAAGCGCTCTACGTCCATCCTATTATCATCATTCCGTTCAAGGCGCATACTATTCAGCGCCATTGGTTGTCGTACCAGCGCAAAAATCAGTCATTCAGTGCGTCTAGTGGAACTTCTCTGTTAGGTCCATATCGGAGCGGACACCTCAGGGTGTTCGATCTATCAGACCAGTCCTCTCGATCCAATGCACTTTTGGATCACTTTACGTCCCGGGAAGGGAGTGGTGGGAACCACGCTCTATGATTTGAAAGAGGATCAGTATTACATATTGTAGGCTTGGAGCACTCGAGAACATGAGAACGAGAGTGTCGACTACTTTCTTTCAGTGACAAAAGACCATCAGGATTCGAAATCATTGTCGGAAATGAGAAGTTCAAGGGGTATAGCAGTGAGAGCTGGGAGAAGCTGGAGAAGGCGGGTGTCTTACCATTGGGGCATCTTACGCCTGACGCACTAGAGGTCTTGGAAGACAGCACTCCCGAGAGTCCAACTGACCTCATGTACATCGAGGATTGTCTTGCCGTCGTGGAGACCCTCATGCAGAATCCTCCGTCCGGATACAAGAAAGGCAGCACAGGATGGATACTCAAATTTCATAGAGATAAAGTGGAAAAAATGAAAAAGACATTCAAGAGGATGGGAATCGCCCAATCTAAGTCGAACGATTCGTTCGATCAGAGCTCGCTCAGCTCCCCGAACGAGTACTACTATCTGTCCGCTCGTATGGCAATCTAAGAGAAGAGTGCAAGATTCCGGCCTCCACTCTATTCTGTCGTGATGTCCATGATGTTCTCGCTCGATAGTATGTTCTTCCGAGTTACAAGTTGAACGTGCCAAGTAGGCGAACTGAGACTTCTCGCCGTTCATCGTCCGATTGATCCTCGAGGCCCTGCTTTGTGGGGGCTTGCAGATGTGAGGATTTCGAGGGAGAGGAGGATGTGATGCGGCGCATTAGAGTATTAACAATGTTATCAGAGTTAATCATACATCCTTCGCAACATCGTGAATGCGTAGCGACGTAATTTTTCCCACTCTTAACCGTGGTGGAGCAGCTTTACTCAAGCTGTGTATGGCATGCTGGAATGCTGTGTCATACATGATCATCGAGCCAATCCATCATGATGGCTGTTGGCTTCAGCAGTTTGTCCGCCCTAGCAAACTGGATAGGATAGTGCACTGGTTGTGATAACTAAGTTCCATTAAGTAATCCGTAATGTAGCCCATACGTGAGGGCCTCCTTGATGCCCACTCCGCTGTGTGTTCGGTCCAACGCCGCGCGTTCGTTCCTTGGGAATCGACTCTCGACTAGCCCGAAAGGCCGCGAGTTCGAGTCGCGCAGCTGTTATGATGCACACAAAATCATTTATTGATCTGGATATCGATACTGACGAGCCAGGCTACAAGTACGAAGACCTGTTTCCACCCAAACAGAGAGTCTGTACTACAGACTCTGTAGAGCACACGCAAATGCTAAGAATTACGGTCTCGTGGCCTAATGGATAAGGCGTTGGTCTTCGGAACCCAAGATTGTGAGTTCGAGTCTCACCGAGATCGGACCTGGTTTTACCGCTCTCGTCCCGTAATAGTCGAGAAGCTCACGGTCACGAATTCTCGCTGAATCCTGCTGCGAGATGAAACTTGCAATGGGATAGGGCTGAGCCGAGAATCGAACTCGGGACCTCGTGCACCCGAAGCACGAATCATACCACTAGACCACACAGCCACATCACCCTAGTGCAAGTACGGCTTGCTGCAGGTAAGACTCTTGCCCTCTCGCTACACCACCCTCTTGCTCACCGTGGCAAGCTGAGGATTTCGGGACAGCGCCTCGTGCATCCATGAGCCACAAACTGGCGACTCGTTTTGTGTTCATGAGTCATGATTCATGACTCATGAATCATGACCGCCATGTTGGCATTTGCGTGTGTGAACACACACCCCTTCCAAATAGAAATCACTACCCGGATTTGAACCGGGGTTGTCACGGCCACAACGTGACGTCCTAACCACTAGACGATAGCGACACGAAAATCGCTTCGATCATGCATATCCGATGTGATACCGCTCGTTCGTTCTCGCAGGCAGGTCCAATTCGTAGGGCCTTCCTATCGCGTGTGCGCTGCAGCCTCCCTCGCAGAGTTCACCTGGCCTTTTACCGCTGCACACAACCCAGCGTCTATCTGTAGGGTTTCTGAGTTTGTGAAACCGAGAGTGGGCCCCTCCCACTCCCAAGAGTCAACAAAAGAGGAATCGTGCTCACTCAAGTTGAGTGACTCAGCATTGCATTGGAGAGAAACGCCGGGCACAGTCGCACCGGACCTTGAGTTATTGGAATATTTCGAGCTCACAGTTGCATCGTATTCGAGTCGTAAGCTATTCTTGAAGTACCTGTTTGCCGCGTCCATGTCTCGGATCCTTCCTCTCGTCTGCGACGGAGTGACGCAGAGCCGAGATGCAGCCATCGATTCGTCGTATCTCTCCAAACACTCTACACGGGATAAAAGCTATCTATTAGAAGAATTTAGAGACGGTTTGGCCGAGTGGTCGAAGGCGCTAACTTCAGGCGCTAGTCCGAAAGGACGCGAGTTCGAATCTCGCAGCTGTTATGATGCACGCAAAATCATTTATTGATCTGGATATCGATACTGGTGAACTTTGTGAGGGTAGTGCTCCATGCTACAGCGTGAGTCGCATTTGTACTATGCTGATCAGAAAGAATAGTTCTTGGTGTCGCTGTTGAAAAGTCCATCGAATGCATGAGAACTCTGGGCCCGCATTGCTGACTCAACGAGCCAGGCTACAAGTACGAAGACCTGTTTCCACCCAAACAGAGAGTCTGTACTACAGACTCTGTAGAGCACACGCAAATGCTAAGAATTACGGTCTCGTGGCCTAATGGATAAGGCGTTGGTGTTCGGAACCCAAGATTGTGAGTTCGAGTCTCACCGAGATCGGACCTGGTTTTACCGCTCTCGTCCCGTAATAGTCGAGAAGTTCACGGTCACGAATTCTCGCTGAATCCTGCTGCGAGATGAAACTTGCAATGGGATAGGGCTGAGCCGAGAATCGAACTCGGGACCTCGTGCACCCAAAGCACGAATCATACCACTAGACCACACAGCCACATCACCCTAGTGCAAGTACGGCTTGCTGCAGGTAAGACTCTTGCCTTCTCGCTACACCACCCTCTTGCTCACCGTGGCAAGCTGAGGATTTCGGGACAGCGCCTCGTGCATCCATGAGCCACAAACTGGCGACTCGTTTTGTGTTCATGAGTCGTGAATCATGACCGCCATGTTGGCATTTGCGTGTGTGAACACACACCCCTTCCAAATAGAAATCACTACCCGGATTTGAACCGGGGTTGTCACGGCCACAACGTGACGTCCTAACCACTAGACGATAGCGACACGAAAATCGCTTCGATCATGCATATCCGATGTGATACCGCTCGTTCGTTCTCGCAGGCAGGTCCAATTTGTAGGGCCTTCCTATCGCGTGTGCGCTGCAGCCTCCCTCGCAGAGTTCACCTGGCCTTTTACCGCTGCACACAACCCAGCGTCTATCTGTAGGGTTTCTGAGTTTGTGAAACCGAGAGTGGGCCCCTCCCACTCCCAAGAGTCAACAAAAGAGGAATCGTGCTCACTCAAGTTGAGTGACTCAGCATTGCATTGGAGAGAAACGCCGGGCACAGTCGCACCGGACCTTGAGTTATTGGAATATTTCGAGCTCACAGTTGCATCGTATTCGAGTCGTAAGCTATTCTTGAAGTACCTGTTTGCCGCGTCCATGTCTCGGATCCTTCCTCTCGTCTGCGACGGAGTGACGCAGAGCCGAGATGCAGCCATCGATTCGTCGTATCTCTCCAAACACTCTACACGGCATAAAAGCTATCTATTAGAAGAATTTAGAGACAGTTTGGCCGAGTGGTCGAAGGCGCTAGCTTCAGGCGCTAGTCCGAAAGGGCGCGAGTTCGAATCTCGCAGCTGTTATGATGCACGCAAAATCATTTATTGATCTGGATATCGATACTGGTGAACTTTGTGAGGGTAGTGCTCCATGCTACAGCGTGAGTCGCATTTGTACTATGCTGATCAGAAAGAATAGTTCTTGGTGTCGCTGTTGAAAAGTCCATCGAATGCATGAGAACTCTGGGCCCGCATTGCTGACTCAACGAGCCAGGCTACAAGTACGAAGACCTGTTTCCACCCAAACAGAGAGTCTGTACTACAGACTCTGTAGAGCACACGCAAATGCTAAGAATTACGGTCTCGTGGCCTAATGGATAAGGCGTTGGTCTTCGGAACCCAAGATTGTGAGTTCGAGTCTCACCGAGATCGGACCTGGTTTTACCGCTCTCGTCCCGTAATAGTCGAGAAGCTCACGGTCACGAATTCTCGCTGAATCCTGCTGCGAGATGAAACTTGCAATGGGATAGGGCTGAGCCGAGAATCGAACTCGGGACCTCGTGCACCCGAAGCACGAATCATACCACTAGACCACACAGCCACATCACCCTAGTGCAAGTACGGCTTGCTGCAGGTAAGACTCTTGCCTTCTCGCTACACCACCCTCTTGCTCACCGTGGCAAGCTGAGGATTTCGGGACAGCGCCTCGTGCATCCATGAGCCACAAACTGGCGACTCGTTTTGTGTTCATGAGTCATGAATCATGACCGCCATGTTGGCATTTGCGTGTGTGAACACACACCCCTTCCAAATATAAGTCACTACCCGGATTTGAACCGGGGTTGTCACGGCCACAACGTGACGTCCTAACCACTAGACGATAGCGACACGAAAATCGCTTCGATCATGCATATCCGATGTGATACCGCTCGTTCGTTCTCGCAGGCAGGTCCAATTTGTAGGGCCTTCCTATCGCGTGTGCGCTGCAGCCTCCCTCGCAGAGTTCACCTGGCCTTTTACCGCTGCACGCAACCCAGCGTCTATCTGTAGGGTTTCTGAGTTTGTGAAACCGAGAGTGGGCCCCTCCCACTTCCAAGAGTCAACAAAAGAGGAATCGTGCTCACTCAAGTTGAGTGACTCAGCATTGCATTGGAGAGAAACGCCGGGCACAGTCGCACCGGACCTTGAGTTATTGGAATATTTCGAGCTCACAGTTGCATCGTATTCGAGTCGTAAGCTATTCTTGAAGTACCTGTTTGCCGCGTCCATGTCTCGGATCCTTCCTCTCGTCTGCGACGGAGTGACGCAGAGCCGAGATGCAGCCATCGATTCGTCGTATCTCTCCAAACACTCTACACGGCATAAAAGCTATCTATTAGAAGAATCTAGAGACAGTTTGGCCGAGTGGTCGAAGGCGCTAGCTTCAGGCCCTAGTCCGAAAGGACGCGAGTTCGAAGCTCGCAGCTGTTATGATGCACGCAAAATCATTTATTGATCTGGATATCGATACTGGTGAACTTTGTGAGGGTAGTGCTCCATGCTACAGCGTGAGTCGCATTTGTACTATGCTGATCAGAAAGAATAGTTCTTGGTGTCGCTGTTGAAAAGTCCATCGAATGCATGAGAACTCTGGGCCCGCATTGCTGACTCAACGAGCCAGGCTACAAGTACGAAGACCTGTTTCCACCCAAACAGAGAGTCTGTACTACAGACTCTGTAGAGCACACGCAAATGCTAAGTATTACGGTCTCGTGGCCTAATGGATAAGGCGTCGGTCTTCGGAACCAAAGATCGTGAGTTCGAGTCTCACCGAGATCGAACCTGGATTTACCGCTCTCGTCCCGTAATAGTCGAGAAGCTCACGGTCACGAATTCTTGCTGAATCCTGCTGCGAGATGAAACTTGCAATGGGATAGGGCTGAGCCGAGAATCGAACTCGGGACCTCGTGCACCCGAAGCACGAATCATACCACTAGACCACACAGCCACATCACCCTAGTGCAAGTACGGCTTGCTGCAGGTAAGACTCTTGCCTCTCGCTACACCACCCTCTTGCTCACCGTGGCAAGCTGAGGATTTCGGGACAGCGCCTCGTGCATCCATGAGCCACAAACTGGCGACTCGTTTTGTGTTCATGAGTCATGAATCATGACCGCCATGTTGGCATTTGCGTGTGTGAACACACATCCCTTCCAAATAGAAGTCACTACCCGAATTTGAACCGGCCACAACGTGACGTCCTAACCACTAGACGATAGCGACACGAAAACCGCTTCGATCATGCATATCCGATGTGATACCGCTCGTTCGTTCTCGCAGGCAGGTCCAATTTGTAGGGCCTTCCTATCGCGTGTGCGCTGCAGCCTCCCTCGCAGAGTTCACCTGGCCTTTTACCGCTGCACGCAACCCAGCGTCTATCTGTAGGGTTTCTGAGTTTGTGAAACCGAGAGTGGGCCCCTCCCACTTCCAAGAGTCAACAAAAGAGGAATCGTGCTCACTCAAGTTGAGTGACTCAGCATTGCATTGGAGAGAAACGCCGGGCACAGTCGCACCGGACCTTGAGTTATTGGAATATTTCGAGCTCACAGTTGCATCGTATTCGAGTCGTAAGCTATTCTTGAAGTACCTGTTTGCCGCGTCCATGTCTCGGATCCTTCCTCTCGTCTGCGACGGAGTGACGCAGAGCCGAGATGCAGCCATCGATTCGTCGTATCTCTCCAAACACTCTACACGGCATAAAAGCTATCTATTAGAAAAATTTAGAGACAGTTTGGCCGAGTGGTCGAAGGCGCTAGCCTCAGGCGCTAGTCCGAAAGGACGCGAGTTCGAAGCTCGCAGCTGTTATGATGCACGCAAAATCATTTATTGATCTGGATATCGATACTGGTGAGCTTTGTGAGGGTAGTGCTCCATGCTACAGCGTGAGTCGCATTTGTACTATGCTGATCAGAAAGAATAGTTCTTGGTGTCGCTGTTGAAAAGTCCATCGAATGCATGAGAACTCTGGGCCCGCATTGCTGACTCAACGAGCCAGGCTACAAGTACGAAGACCTGTTTCCACCCAAACAGAGAGTCTGTACTACAGACTCTGTAGAGCACACGCAAATGCTAAGTATTACGGTCTCGTGGCCTAATGGATAAGGCGTCGGTCTTCGGAACCAAAGATCGTGAGTTCGAGTCTCACCGAGATCGAACCTGGATTTACCGCTCTCGTCCCGTAATAGTCGAGAAGCTCACGGTCACGAATTCTTGCTGAATCCTGCTGCGAGATGAAACTTGCAATGGGATAGGGCTGAGCCGAGAATGGAACTCGGGACCTCGTGCACCCGAAGCACGAATCATACCACTAGACCACACAGCCACATCACCGTAGTGCGAGTACGGCTTGCTGCAGGTAAGACTCTTGCCTTTTCGCTACACCACCCTCTTGCTCACCGTGGCAAGCTGAGGAGTTCGGGACAGCGCCTCGTGCATCCATGAGCCACAAACTGGCGACTCGCTTTGTGTTCATGACCGCCACAACGCCTCACAACCGAGAGTGGGCCCCTCCCACTTCCACGAGTCAACAACAAAGGAATTGTGCTCACTCAAGTTGAGTGGCTCAACATTGCGGATGCGATGCGCTAGCGACTGGTTATCATGCTTAGCTTCGCATCTGTTGGAACTGTTCGCTTCAAATTCTGGGGGAGTAGACTCTGAATGATCTCCGAGTTATAGATGGGCGAGTTTACGTTACGAGCCGTTAACGTTAGCCTTTACGGTTTACGGACGGAAAAAATTGCGGAATTTACGGCTTGACGTAACGGCGTTCACGACACAACGGCGCGCGCGACAGCGCGCTCCCCAATTGAACCACCAACCCACTGTTCATGATTGCCCCAAGGGTAAATGCGATTTGAGATTCGTTCACGAGATGTACCGCGGCTTTACAGTTTCTTGTGCAACATTCGTTCCTTCCCTAATGTCAACTGATGAGGTCTCCGTGCTTGCGGACCCTTTGCTCACGAAGTACCCAGGGTGGGTGCGGGAGACGCGTGATGATGGTCAATATGCCCGCTGTCCTAAATGTGGGAGACTTATTAAGATAAGTAAGAAATCTCTCACTGGTGTCAAATACCACCAAGACACCTGCGGGAAGAGGAAGCGCAGCGACCCCACTAAAACTGGGAACAAGGATAATCAAGCAGAATGCAGAGAGGCGCTATATCAGTTCGTGGCACACTCTGGCGTCCCGCTCTGCACCGTTGAGAATGAATACTTCAAACACCTACTGCGGTGCTTGAATCCTCATTTCGAGGTTCCTAGTCGCCGAGATCTAGTTCGTCAATTGCGAGGCAGAGTCGCCAATCACGTGAAGATAGTGCAAGGTAATTCAGCTACTCAGTCAGGCTTGAAGTGATCGCCTGGTTCGCTCTCAGAAAGGCTCGAAGGGGTCTCTCAAATAAGCCTGAGTATCGACGCGTGGTCGAGAAGCAGCCGTTCGAGCTTCCTATGTGAGTGATTCCACTAGCGGCTTCTTTCATGCTGAGTTCTAGGTATAACAGCACACTTTGTGAAAGCCGACAAGGTCAACCGTCAGATTGTGGATTTTAGACGTATCCAAGGCCGCCATACGGCTAGCAATCTTGCCGGGGAGTTGATGGATACGATAACGGAGGCTGAGATCGGAGACAGAATTTGCAGCGTGACCAGTGACGCAGCTTCGGTCAATATCAAGATGATGAAGCTGATTGAGCACCAGCCTGGGTCCATTATCCACGTATTACGGAAAGAAACCTGCCGTAAATCGTAAATCGCATCCGTAACCGTAAACTGATATATTTTACGACACGTAAATCGTAGCGGAATTCGTAATTTACGGCGCTTTTGCCCATCTATACTCCGAGTAGCGGTGCAGAGGTTCTGTAATAAAACTGATGCCTTCACTCCGACTAACAAACTCGAGAAATGGTCGGACTACTGGAAAAGAGACATGCTATTTATCGAGCCTCTCGAGAATGCTTGCTAAAGTATTTTCCATCTTCGTCTGTCGCATCTCCAAATACCGCAACTTGCCGATTGTTTCAACATGCATCCTGTTTAATGAGGAGACCAGCATTTCGATATCCGCAGTAGAACAGGCCACCCCTCCCTCGCCACCGCTCAACGTTAATTTACGCATACTAATACCGCCCGCGGAAGATTGAGAGCCCCGCCGATCCGCAACGACGAAAGAAGTATCGGTCGGACTCTTATCACCATCATCTTCCTCGCCTTCATCATCTCCGTTGTTACTGCTGTTGTCTACTATAAGCTGTCGCGACGATTCATCGAGAAAGTTAGACGACTGGGCAGCCGATGGCAAGTTCGACTTGAAGGAGTTGTTCGTAGTGTCAGAGTTCGTCGGCCTAGCGGGAGCACCAATGCGTTTAAGCATTCCTGCTAGCCTCTGAGTGTGAGGAGTCAATGACTTTGATACACCTTGCTTCCCACGGGGAGTACTTGCCTTCGGCGTATGGGATTCCTACAACAAGACAAGACCATCGTTTCCATGTGCCTGATTATCATCAGCCAGAATCGCATTCAGTAAGGCGAGATCCGGCGAGCTCCCGGAACCTTCCAAGGTCGCAAGAATCACGAGCCCCATAGAATGCATGTATCGAGATCCGAAGGACTCCAGGACGGTAGATACTCCCCCCTACCTCCTCATAATCATAATGTCGATAAAACGACACACTCCTCGCCGGGACTTCCTCAAACTTGATGATTGGACTCTTCAATGATCGCAAGTCGTAAACCAGGGCCGCGCTCTCTGACCCAACCGCCATGAATGCCCCGTCCATCCGTAAGGATACACTGGTAGGAACAAGGGCCAACTTCAAATCCTTGAGAAGTTTCTTCTGTCTAACATCAGCAAAGCGAATAACCCTGCTCGGGCCCACCGCTGCGACCAATAAACTCTCATTGCACGGTGAGGGAGCAAGTAGACTAGAAGTACTGCGATGACCCCCATCGCCTTTGACGATCTCTGAGGGTATCATGTGAGTCCATTTCCCGCACGCATGCACATCACCAACAAAGACGCTGTAGTCATCCGTCATCACCGAGAAACTGTTGCCTCCGACTATTTCTGTACAGCGGAGCGATGCAACGCCTCCTCGCTGCTGTGAAGCCGGGCCGCCGCCGCCGACCTTCCAGTCATATCTAGCCCCGTTCATATCAGACGACTTCACCAACTGCACGCTGCCGCTTTGCGTCCCCCACATGATCCCCTCGCAATTCGACGTCCCACTTATTGCCGTAGCAGCATGTATCGATAATGTGCTCATCGGATTATCGGGCGAGCGAGATTTGAACGACGCCACAGGTGACCACAACCGCACTCCCGCTGTGAGAGAGGATGTCAGCAGCCTCCCGTCGGGCAAGGTAGAAACATCTGAGGTGCCGTATAAGGGTGCGAATGACTTCGAGGTTATCTGATAAAACGCGCAATGAACGGAGCCCAAGGCTGGGAGGCGAGGAAACGGAGTGAAATGCCACTGCTGTTGGGGGCGACACCGTCACACCGTTAGCTACGATCCAAGGGCATCGAAAATTTTGCGACGGTTCGCTGCGAAATCTGACTCGGTCAAAGTACCAGACAGCCCAGAGCTTTCACGAGCAAACATCATCCTCAATGCTCCCTCATAGTCTACATGACTTTTTCAATGAATGGGAACTCGACTGCTTGGCGAATCGCAAAAGGTCGTCACTATCTTACGGAAATACCTCAGAACCGACCCCCGGGACAGGGAGTCACTTAGGGTCGGGAGACTTGCGTCTCGGAGAGAAGCTTAACCGGATTCCATACGCTTACGTCGGCGACTACACTTTGAAAATCTTATTTTCTTCGCCAAAATCATACGCCCAGCTGAGCCTCTGCTCCGCGGCGATACTATCACCATCACTCTTCACTACCCGCACGTAGGAAACGATCCTAGCGGCGCGTACTGCGCAACCCCTGCAACTAGCTTCGGAATCGGGTTCTAACACCTCTAGTTTCCCCGAGGAAAAATAATCCGCCCAGTGAATGCGCGCATTCCCGATTTGATGTTACCTCCGATCCTCCATTAAGAACCCCTGATGAGACTTGGAAGGCAGAGCCTGTCAACACGCCCAATGAGTTGAGAGAACCATTCAAGTGACTGTGCATGCACACAAGTCTCCTAGCGATAGCAGTTCTAACTGGCTGTTCCTCTAGTACTGAATGTATTATGCTCTTTATTAGAATCACATCTATCATTCTCTAGCGCTCATTCCAAACCATCGCCGGGCCAAGATCCTCGGGAGTATATCGATCAACAAGGACGTCAAGTGCCGACAGTTCACGCCGGTTAACATTGATATATAATATAATATAGTTTCAGTAATAACGGATATACTAATAATAAATATCTAATTGATATTAAATAAATATAATTATTATTAATTCCATTTAAATATATAATATATGGCCATAAGACATCTTATTTTTTATTAGTATTCATCTTTGTTATGGCCGTTGTTCTGAGAATGGCGACTATCGGGTACGCAGAAGCAAGCAATGAGATCAACATAGCGCCATACACTCCCCACCAATACCTTCGCTGCCATAAATCAGCGATTCACCAGTGGTCCATGCCAGGTAACACGACCCGAGCGGCTCTGGAGTGTTGGATAACTCCTTTCTGTCTGCTGTCGAGTCAAGAGGACGCAAGGCGGCCGAGGCAGCCTGAAAGGATCCGACGAGGAGACCTGTCCCGCAGCTCAGTCGGGCGGATCAACGATAGTAGGCATCCAACGGACCAGCACCTGTGAGGTATCAGCCAGCCTCAATGAACCTTCCACCTCCGGATGATACAACGCGATCGTCGACGCTGGTGATGGTGATGGGGGCATTTCCTATCAATCGCTAGCACGCATGACCATACCCTAACGCCGCCGCAGCAACGAGAATCACAGCAGGAGTGACATCATCTTCAATGAGAGCTATTGTACATGGGAATGGCAGGACACGAGAGTATCTATATTCGCCCGGCTGAGCATTTCACCCAGACTCGAGGGTTGTAATACTTCGCTCGCCCTAACCGAACTCCGTACCTCGAGAGAATAGCCCCGCTGCGTGGAGCAGGAGCAGAGCACTCCGAAGTTCTCCCACTAGCATGATAAAATTGCACTCCCAACAACCGATCGAAGCGGCGAATATGGTAAACAGAATTATACGCATATTGTGATGACAGTACGTGATCTTCACTGTGCGATGGATCATAATGAAGGGGGCCCAACGACAATACCCAAAATCCAGACTATCGAGAGTTCAAGACGGAGAATCCTATTCGAGGGGGTTTTTATAAACTTGAGCCGGTCGAGCTCGCTCGGTCAAGTTCGTCGTCACAAGTAAGCGCAGCGCGAAGAATCCTTGGAAAAACTCCGTTTCTAACATTCCCACGAATGCACTATCGAGGTACCCGCCCCACCTCAAGACTGCTACATACGTCAACACCGACAGCATCGAATGTATCATGAGATGGGCGCCACTGAAGCCCGACGGCTCCTCAGATTCGAAGGCCGATACCATCCGGGGTATCCGAACCGCCATTAGGGAACCTGATGCTAGTACTCTCGGCATGCATGTAATGCCGAGCCAGATGCAAGGTGAGGCGATGCAGACAAGCAGCCACGAATATGCGTTATCAGAATGCCATGAGTCTCAGTTCCGATCAATAACATACAGGGGAAACGATCAACTCCGAGAACGCAGAATTCGAAGAACGCTCTCGCCCAACGCTAAAGGGAAATTGCAAACTGAACCAGACGGCATCACACAGAGCTGATTGAGTGTGATAAATCAGACGAGCGATGCGCAGTAAGCCGCGACAGTGTGCAGACTGACATAATCTTAGAGCGGAAGCTAGGACCAGCGGCCAGGCATCTCGGCAGGCCATCCCTAGCAGCCCAAAGCGTTGGAGGAAGGTGTTCCAAGATAGCAGGAATGATGACAATAGCAGCGACAAATGGAGGATAACCTGATGACCGTCGGCAATGTGTCCAGCAATATATCCCTACCAGGCTACCTGCAGTGTGAAGTAAGTCACTAATGCAGGCTGCGAGGCAGAGTAGTCAAACCCGGCATTTGATATCGCATCAGCCAAGACGAGGAGCATCAAAAGGCGCCTAACCCAGAGGATATCGCCCGATCAGGGCGAGTCTCTGTAGCGTCAGTATTCAGTGCGCACCACTCACACTTTGAAGTCATAGGTGGTCGGAGAGATCCTAGCAGCGTTATCTGCAGCCTCAAGTTGAACCGTCTTCGACGACTGTCCGATTGTAGTCTGGAGCTGAGTCCCTCGGATATCCATCAAAGTAGCATCAACACTGCGATTATGGGCCCCGTTCGGTCACTCTATGAACGCTATACCCTGCTCGCGGATTTCGAGAGGCAGCTCGCGAAAAAACCTGTAGTGTTTATATTTTGCTCCGATGAGAAGCTAGGCTGATTCGTTCATGATGCGAAAACGATAGGTCAGAGATTGGATTTCAGATGGGAAATCCCGGGTGTTGTGTTCTCAACCAGCCAGTCTCTTCAGAAACCGATCCATACATACTGAGCATCTGGCAAGCATGCGAGAGGAACCGGGAAACATCAAGTCAGAGTCGCTATCGTCTAGTGGTTAGGACGTCACGTTGTGGCCGTGACAACCCCGGTTCAAATCCGGGTAGCGACTATTCTCTAAGGCTAGCTCACGTTTCCTGTGGATTAGAAACATAGACTTATGAGTTACTCAGAAAACAGCAGGCAACTATACTAGCTCAAGGCTAAGCTACGGGGACAGAATGATCATCCGAAGAGTGAAATGTCCCTAAATCACAACACACCTGCCCAACGGCGCGTCGCGACGCGCAGCTGCACTTCGGGGCATGGAGCGAGGTACCACTCCGTTGACTGGCTCGCGTGCTACCTCAAAGTTCTATAGCGGAAGTTTTCAACTTTTCGAGGTCAGGACCTACGGGTAGCCTAGATCAGGACACCTCCAAGTCTCGGACGACTCTAGGTCGACCAGGGGAGGATGACTTCGCTTGGTCGAGAAGGCTTCATCCCCAGAGTTCAAGTAAAAAATGGCGCGAGTTGGACTTGTGCCAGTTATCGCTCTCTGTTTTCCACAATACTAATATGACCACGCAGAGTTCAGAAGACAATAAGGATGGTAACCCCAACAGTGAGAGCAACTCCTTTCCCGAGGTGCCACCCTCCCGTGGAAAAACCCTCAAGGCTGAAAGCTGACACCCCGCGATGATTCATCCACGCTCGAACTGCTCAGAGTAGGAAGATTCATAAAAGGTGCTTCTCGTCTTCCTACCCGCCTCCTGCCGAGAAGTGCCTCGCGGCCGTCACTATGGTCGGCTAGAGACCACAGCGTGCAATATATTACAGATAGCCGGAAACCGTCAGACCCACCAGACCTCCCAAAACCACAAGGAAATGCCATTTCTTATCGGCGATCTTCTCGGACCAGAGCGAGGCCGAGACCTCCGACTCGTAGCCTGAAACTCGCCGCCCATTCTCAGTGCCCATTTCGCCTACATCAAAAAGCTGGCCATAACAACTAGAACTAAACAGTCACTTCATTAAAAATTGCGCTCACAGCAATCGCTACATGGATATTCGAGTAAAATCACGACCTTGTGGTAAAAACTCATCAAACATTCAAGATACGCAAAAAACGGCGATTTCGTCATATGTGAATAGCGCGCGCCACGTTGATCGATTTCGATCCTTCAATCCTCCTTCGCTGCTCTGACGTCCAATGTACAAAGCGGACATCTCGATGATTGTCGCAGCCAGTCTACAGCATAAATGACTCAAATTGAGATTTCGCGCGCCCAGTCGATCGATCATATTACCATCAATACAATCCTTGTGGAAGATATGCTTGCATGGGAGTAGCCGACAAGTGTCAGACTTCTCCAAGCGGCTCAAGCACACTGCGCACCTGAGCACATCCGAGTAGAGCAGCGATGTCAGCGGAACCCCTTCTTAAGTTGAGAATCCTTAAACAAGCGTACGCCCTGCGGTGGAGATTCGACCAAATTTCTTCGGCACCCATTCAGAGACTTTTCCGATCATACTTCTATTCGCTATTGACAACGTCGTCTAGCATCACCGCGAGAACTAGGTGATTAACTTTCGAGATCCGAGGCTGCACTCACGATAGAGAACACTTAGAAAACCACAGGGAAGAGTTCAACTATACTCAGAGGACTTTACATTACGTGGAAGGCTGCCAATCTACTTACGGATTCTCCTCATCTGCCATTGTCCTCGGCAACGAGTCGTATCTTCCCACTGGCAGCTCACGGAGTACAGTACTCGGCGTGGGGGAGGGATGACCCTCTCCTCTGCCGCCGCCATCCTCCTCAACAAACTCTTGCATTTGCATGCTGAAAGAGGAAAGCGCGAATTTGGCTCTCTGAAAGTCGTCCGACGCCCCTTCCGAAATTGTCCACTCCCACAGAAATACAGAAAAGAGACCTCTTCGCCGGGGTATCAAGAAGGACGACCACCCAGCTCACGCTCTCCACAAAATAGCGACCCTCGAACCCGGAGTCCCCCCAAGCGTAACAGACTATGACTCACATGGCACGCCTCCTCCATGCCTCCAGCCTCCGATCTCCCACTCTCCTACCGCCACGCAGGGGATCCGGGAAGCCTATGCGGAAATACCTGGGAGACGATCTTCATAGGCCAACCATATGACTTGCTCTCTTGCATTTCCTCAACGCCGCTACTACCCAACAACAACCATCATCCTGACCACTGCCTGCAATATCAACGCCAACATCAAATTCTTCGTACCGGACGATCCATCCGAAGACAGAGCAAAGAGAACTCCTAATACGTACCTGAGGCGGCATCACACCAATTCACTCCACAGACGAGCAGAGTGAAACACGACTGGCCCGCCTCCATCAACATACTATCGGCGCCAGATTGCATGAGAAACTTCCAATCTCCCCCAAATTCCACCGGGGACAACAAATCACTACACAATTGGCACCACCGAGAATATCTTGACTGAACTTTCGAGTCTGTCAAAGAAAAATGACCATCAAGAAGATGAGCCTCCAGAGGGGAGGTAGCATCACATCCCCTCCGCGAGGTGGTACTGGACATGGAGTTCGGTCGAGGATTTGCAAGCCACGATGTCGTACGATGTAGAATGCCTTCAGCGGAAAGGACGCAGTTCCTTCCCGAGCTCTTATGTTACAGCCGGACTCAGTCCGGCGGACTGTCAATATATGAGCTAGGCGTCTATTTGGATATCAAAAATTCGGCCCGAGCATGACTGACTTCCATGAACGCCATTTTTAGCGTACGGGAATTGCATCCGATATGCCAATCGCCGGGACTCACCAGAAATACGCGAACATCGATATCTTCATATTCATCACACACAAGCGGCTCTCAGAGAATCTAGAGTATCTGAGCAAAGAAAGCGTTCCCCCCACAGGACCGAGACGATGTGCTAACCTGCCAACCAGGTCCTCGATAGCTCTCTCCCTCGACCTCCATCTGTGAACTGGAGGTAGCTCACTGGCCTCGTGCTGGATTTGCAGCAACACGTTGAAGAAAGCCACTCGACCCGGTACTGAAAGGAAGGGCATGCAAAGTAACACCTGGTCTCCTACTAGAATGATCAACCATTCTCGTTACGACAGCTGGACGACTGTCAGGCCGCAGTAATTCTCTCATACAAGCTAGCGACCCGAGACGTTTTGATTTGTCGGGATACAATCCACTCGTCCCGCTGGCAGCATTCGTCAACACTCAAACTATTCAGGTTTATCAGAATGACAAGTGCCGAGTTGATGTGAAATATTCGAAAAAAACTGATTGGAACTAATTCGAATATCGAAACGCGTTTTACGACTTGAATGTACGAAAAGTACCCGAAGCCCTTTTCGCTAGGAAAGTTGTTCTTCTCTAGCGGAACTACCCACTACTGTTGACAGCATTCCACTCTAATTCCGTTCAACCAGTGTGCCGCGAGCAGAAATCCCCTGACTCGATGCGAATCATTCGAATACACCCCATCTTACTATGACAAACCTGGACTAGAGTGAATACCCCGACCCATATCTTGAACCCAGGGGGGTCACTGCTGCTATCGAGTTGTTCCATGCCGAGCAAATCCGGCGTCCATAATCTGATCAGATAAGGAATAATACCGGCGGGAACGGAGGTCCTTGGAACCGAAGATTTCTCCACGGCCCGTTCGAGATCATGTACCAGGATGATATCATTCACTTTCCAAACACGGAGCACTCCTTGCACAGAATCCCGGAGAAGTACGTCAAAATAGTCTATAAGGTAATTCCACTCTTCGATGACAGACTAAGCTTTTCTCACTCGACAAATCTTCCCTCAAGAACGAGATATTTCCGAAGGATTGACGGTTGAATGAGCGGATCATCATCACGATGATAAACCTCACATGAGAATATTACGAAATGATTGCCGCCAAACAGGAGAGGGAATTGAAGATGAGACTGAGAAGAATGTTATACCTGAAAGAGAAAAGAAGTATTAATCATTCTGTGGCTTGCAGATGGGAACCAGTCTTTCGACCCATTCACAAGTATTCAAAGAGAATTTCCCTCACGGGAAGACCCCGGGTTCGACCCCAACTAGAGGCATCCCAAATGAATGCAACTCAGTACTACATTAGGAATCCTGCAGTGAGCTGTGGGTCTATCCTGAGATAGAGCTCCACCAGGGCATCACCAGCCCGCCTTTGCGGACGATCTCGACGATGCCGGTCACGCTGGCCGGCCATCTCATCATCCATCATGAGCAGCCGTTCTCCCAACTAAAAAGAACAGAGATAGAGCAATCGCTGCCTCCCCGAAAACTCTCTATTCCACCAAGTTGGCCGCATAGAGTGCTAGCCGGGCGCCATGAATATGAGCACTCCCAGCCTGAGAGTGTTGTCGCCCTTAGGCGGAAATTCACTGAACCAACAGTAGGCAAGAAAATGCAATTATCGATGTTTTGACGACAGTATGCACGGCAACTCACGATGATTTTACTAAGCAAGCACCCGCAATTTTGGGTAATTCGACGACAGTATGCAAGACAATTCGTGGTGATTCCGAAACTACGAAATGCTCAGAAAAACAGAGTCCGGCGGCATGTATTAACATTCCCACTGATCTACTCATTCCATCTTCTGTCACATTCCTGAGACTGATTCAGAGTGAGTTCAGACCGGGTGTTCAATAGACCTCCCTTGAATTCCAGTAGCGCTCCCAGGATCGTCTTTCACACGTTAAACTCAATCCTAGGAGCGCTCCTGAAATTCAGGGGAGGTCTATTGAACATCCCCAGTGAACCTCAGTCCCCATCACCCAACGGCAATTACATCTCTTGTAAGACGAGCAAGCTCTTTAATGACTGGTATGACGGGTTGAATGATATGCCGGACCGAGTTCATGGCAGGAGGGAACCGGGAGACTTTTTTGGAAAGAGTGGAAAGGATTATGCGCCCGTGCAAGCGACGTTTTTACACGAGGTAAACCGCTCCAAAATAAACGGCGCATGTTGCTCTTCTCGGGCAAATGCGGAATTTCCAGATCAATTCCGTTACCTGAGGGCCGAACGCATCGAACGCTCCTGTTCTGAGTGCTCCGCTGGTGTGGCTGAGAAGCTGTGATCGAGCGCGAGCGCGATAACGTGCCTCCCGTTCAAGTAATTCTGAAATTCAGAAGCGAATATGGAAATGACTTTTACACACGAATTCGAGAATCGATTCTGTTATTGCCACGGGTCATTCTACGCCTGTTGAAATTCCAAACTGAAGGCTGACCGCAAGAGAAAGCCTACCACTCCGCTGCGCCCAGTCCAGCCGTTTCAAACTAAATTGTGCGCCGCCGCATCCGAAAGATTTGGGATCTTTTGTGTCGGGTCGTTATGAGTATTATCAGTGACAGGAGCGCCAAAGGAGATGCTGTCTCGAGTCAGTTTCCTCAATGTCAGCGGTCTCCATGACTGAATTTGCGAGGCCCGAGCAAGACGACGCCTCGCCATCATCGGTGAAAGTCCCACATTCGCCCGGTAAGAGTGTCGGCCGTAGTTGGTTGCTTATGTTCTCAATTGCAGGTCAGTTCGTTGAAGATGATTTGAGCTCTTGTGCGAGCACATTGACGTCGGGGAGAAGCGACGGTCTCCGAGTGAACACTTCTGATGGAAGTGGGTTCCCATAGTCGACCATCGCCGACCTCTTGACGATCGCTGTTTCATTGTCACAAAACTCCATCGCTTCATTTCGTACTGCGAAGATTCTGTCGCTGTATATTTCGGCCAGGTGTGGCGCCTTTTTGGAGACCTCCCCGCAGTATGGATGGTGATTGCTTTGACAATCACGGAGGTGAGGCAAACCTCGACACAGCGCTGGTTTCCTTTTTTCTTATCAGGTGTACCGGTTCCGAGTCATATGCGATGTGCTCACGTGAGGAGACGTATGCACAACTTGCTTCAGTATAGCTAATACTGCACAGATGAGGAAAGCTGAGCCAATTCTGGAGAAGATGGATCTGCTGTTCTGTTTATATTCCATTCCCTTCGTCTCACCGAAGGTGGTCGTCGAGTCGTCCTGCAGTACAGTCTGTCCATTTTTGATGGCGGGGTAGCCTTTCACCTCTGATGATATAATAGTAAAAAGCTCATCAGCTCGGTTCGAACGGGAGGCCTTGCGAATGGAAGACGTGAATGTTAGCTGCCTCGACGCTGCTGCACTATACTTCCATTGTCTCGTCGATTCTGGTCATACTGCATGCCGTTGCTACTCGCGCGGCTGCGGTGGTAGTCTGTCTGACATTGAGAGGTCGTGTTCGGGGAAGTAGCGATGGGGAGGCGAAGCTGTCATCCCGCAACACTCGTTGCTCGAGCCTCCACTGCTGAACGGATTCATTGCATGTGCCAACCAGTCGAGCAGAGCGAGACTTCTTGTCAGTCGTGCTGCTGCTGTTGAATGATGTGAAGTGACGGCTTGTGTAAGTGTAAAACTCCAATAGGATCGAGCAAGGCTATCCTCTTGAAGTCTAAGTCTGTTCAGTACATAATCCGTCAAGCGATACCAACTTTCGCTCTAATCACAGGTTCTTGCAGCCGAACAACTAACCCAGTATCGCTCTCGAGTCACAGCTCTCAGACGTCACATTCGAATCGCATTGATCATAACGGTTTAATTAAGTCAGTAAGTTAGTAGCGGGAAAATTGGTAACGAGAATGCGGGGTTGCCATTGGCAACTTGCCGAGTGATCGATTGAGGCCGAGAGGTTTGCGCCCTCCTAAGATAGGAGCTCATGACGGTCACTTGACATACCCGACCACATCTTGCAGTCCCAACTGCGGCAGTGGCTATTTACTCAGACGCACGGAAGAGATGCGGAGCAACTGCCGCCACGGCAATGCCGTGCTTTCCTAGCATACGCGGTCGATGTTGAGTTGACGCTATCAATGGGTCCTAGCGAGGAGCGCCGCCGTCGTCACGTGTAAGGATGGTCGGATGAATATCGAGTGCTGGGTGCTCGATCATCACATAGGATGGCCTCGCATAGCCTTGAGTTGGCGTTGGGACGCGACACGTGATCACCACTGTATGTATAAAGTGGAACTCTTCCACGTCTCGAAAAAAGCGCTGCTCACTATCAAGTTTGGTTTCAATAATCTGCATCTTGTATAGCATTTTTGCTCCTTCCAGTGGCCTTTCAGTACCATCATGATTTTCTACAAGAACGACGTAGGAGTATTCAGTCTCATATTTCGGACGAGAGGATCGAATTACGCGTCAGTGAGTACCCCTTCAGTCTGGAAACGACGAATCTACCCTTCGCCGTTCAGATGGCCCCATACGCAGCGATCGGACTTGGAATAGGATTCGTAAGCTCAGCTATTACGGTGATTCTACTTGCCTACCATGTCCCAGGCATTCCTGTTCGCTCGAGAAAATCTGGAAGTCGTGGCCAACCAGCTCGAGCACCCCTTCGCTCTGCAAATCTACACTTATGTGACCCGCAAGATACATCAGCTGCAGTCGAAAAGTGAAGTCAGATATTCGGTTTTGTGGTGGTGTTTCGGACTAAAATGGCCTACGACCGGTACTGGGAGGCGATGACTAACTTGTCGCTGATGGTGTCCAAGTGGGGCGATGCCTTCATGCAAGTGAGTTGTCCGTAACGTCCCGATTCGCTTCTGGAATCGAAAAAAGAAACTTATTTTCTTCACTTTCGCCAAGTTGGGAGTCGTCGAGTGCTTCGCAGTTAGTGGCCTTCTCGAACGCCACCATTGAGGGAGCGGATGTCGCCAGCAGACCAGCGGTAGCGGAAGACCTCTACAAGTTTCAGAGGGAGTAAGTTACTCGGAGTAACCCGAGTGTCTCACGAGCCCGTCGTACCGAATTCGCTGTAGTTTGATTCACCTGTTCTCTCTGATGAGCGCCCTGGCCATGCGAACCCTCGCCGACCCACACAACGAGACTGCTGGCGCAGGACTTACGAAAATCTTCAGGTCGGTTGCGTTGCCCGCGACTGCCGAAGTCTCCATCTCTTTTGAGCTCCTTGTGCGTAGATTTATCAAACCCGGCGCGGAGATGCCGACAACGGAGGTGAAGTCGTTGAAGAAAAGTACGCGTTATAGACCTCGAGTTCATCATAGCACAAAAATTTCAACTCCTTCCCGCTAAGTCTGTTCAAGCACTCTTGCTGATGTCCGTTTACGAAGAGACATCAGAAACGGAGATTACTGCCCTTTTCTTTCGCTGGTTAGGACAAGGAAGAAACCTCTACCATTCTGAAGGGTCGACCAGCAGGAGTGTCTTGACTCAGGCGAGAATAGAAAACCTGAAGTGCAGCGTCTGCGCAACTCAGTGAAGAGCGTGGCACAGGCCTTCTCCCCTGATGGAATAATAACCAAGGTGTTTGGAGAAGAACAGAAGTTTTTTGTGAGTTTCGCAACCCGCCAGTTCTCAAAGCAATCACGATCGACACGTGCTTCGCAATGGATTTCCCATCGCTGATGACACTGATCTTGTAGGTTATTGGACGACTGAGCAAGTGGGAAGAAGGACACTTGAACGGCCAAGACGACGTCTTAGTCGTGTCTCAATGGATTGTAGAACTGATGTTATCACAGAACCTGCACGGCCGCCTTAACGTCCACGGCGCCATACAAAGTCGCGTGTACGCTTGAGGTTCACTACTCGAACTCACGTCTTTGATGCCTGAGTACGCTCAGTATGTCAAGTCGATCAGCAGGAATCTCGAATTCACAACCAAAAGTGAGAGTAATGTTTTTATCTCCAACAAAAATGATCTTAGAAATTCCAGAATGTATCCAGGCATCTTGCTTGAGGATTCCGAGACACAGGGATGATCGCTACCTTGATCTATGTCACCTTCCTTTCAGTGAGATTTAGCAGGTACCAAGAGATATCCAATGGCATGTTGGGCTACAACCAAGCATTGAAGATATCCAAGATACCATTCCCTTTCCCATTTGCACAGATCATCGCCCTCATGAGCTTCGGGTTTCTCATAATTTCGCCCATCGCCATGATAACGACTACGAACTACTGGTGAGAATCGACATTCTGTCAAGCTAGACAGCATGGCAGTGGTTCTCTCCGCTTTTTTGGGAGAAACTTAGCTCGTGCGCTAGGCTCTAAGTCTCTCGGGGAGACTTTGTGGTCGCTGGAGCGGCATAGATCATCT
Source organism: Perkinsus olseni (assembly GCA_013115135.1). Lineage (NCBI taxonomy): Eukaryota > Perkinsozoa > Perkinsida > Perkinsidae > Perkinsus > Perkinsus olseni. The sequence goes on from JABANP010000389.1 coordinate 51,582, forward strand.
CACCCTCCCTCACGCCGTGGAGTCCACGGTCCAAAACCACGCAGTTCGTCTGTGTCTGTCTCTCTTCAACCTCAGGTTCCTAGC
>JABANP010000039.1:0-227588 GCA_013115135.1 Perkinsus olseni
GAAGCTCTTTATTAGGAGGTCTCTGGCCCAATCGCCTGAGCTGCTGGAGGAAACGAGTTCTTCCGATGAGGAGACTACGCTGTGATGGAGTGATGACTCCGCTTCGTTACATTATAGGCATAAGAGGGCAAAGGCTATGACGAATGGTCACTGATCATGCTGTGTGCTCTCAGCGCCTCCGAGCGCATAATGCTGATGCACACCTGAATCAGTATAGTCCACGAGAATGAGTAGAAGTGCCTCAAGCCCTCGCGTGGTCTCCCTTCACCATAAAGAAGTGATACTGTACAGTCGGAAATTTCGACCTAATTCTGAGGCAGAATTAGACCGGGCCCGTCTTAGGAACACGACACTCACGAAATGCTGATACCGAGCGGACCGGGCGTGAAGCTATGAAGGCTCTATGCATTCGCACGCATAAGCGAAGGGGTACGCCTGGACTGAGTTGTTCATTAGTACTGCTCTACAAAGATACGAATGGTTCAACTCGGTATAACATGGTTGGTTAGTCAAGATTGTATGAACGTAAGATGGCCTTGGCTTGGCCCGAGCGAAGAACGCGCGCCCACATTCGCGAGGGTACGCGCTTAGCGCTTCAAGATGAAATATTCATGAACAGATAGAAGTTCGAACATATGACGGGCAGCCAGTAAGTAGATAGCATGAGAGCATAACCCTCACGACTCGGGAAGTTGTAGACATCGAGGCAGCTAGGGACCACGCGACACCAGCGACGTATAACCGACCCTATTCGCTGAGCATGCGAGGGATGACTAAGCAATTGGGAAGGTACGTTTACTTTTCCTTCTCGACTATGCTCCGTCAGTGGATCACGATGACTTTCCTAGTCAGTGTAACGGTATCAGTGTAATCAACCCTGGTTCCGCCGAACACACCTTTTACGCTCACATGAACCTTGAAGAGAGCTTCCCAGGCCCCAAGATTCAATATACGATAACGCATGCGGCTATCGAGGGCGACCTCCGCGAGCACAGGGGCGCCTGGTGTGCTTGTATGAGCGTATACGTCTATGTAACCTAGGCCTGCGTGCTCTGCGGCATCTGATACGACCACAACAGCCTCACCCAAAGTAGAAGCCTTTGCCTCAATTATTAGGCCCACATGCGGTACAGTCAGTTTGGTTTGCATGTTCACAGAGAAGTTGATCGCCTTTGAATCACCATGATAGTCATAACCACCAGTTTTTGTGAACCTCGGGTAGGAGAAGATCAAGTCGAGAGTGCCACCTTCTTTGAGTTCAAGCCGCATAAGAGTTAATCCGTCTACATATACACCCACGTCCTTCGGGGTGCATCCTCTGAACCAGGGATGGCACTGTGCCTGTTCTCCGAGTACCACCGCAATCTCCATAGTGGAGTACCTGGAGGCCGGGGAGATCCCAGGGAATCTCGAACCAATGAGTATACCTCCCTGATAAGATCCAGCTGATCCGTTCTCGGGAGGGCCCCTTAGTATGTAGGCACATTCGCCGTCCCTGCCAAAGTGGGAATTTGGAGGTAGGCAGTTGGGAGGTGATTCGCCCAGAGCGGGAAAGCGTAGAGAACGAAGCGCAGCAGGCTGTTCTAGGTTAGCTATAGCATTCATCTCACCGATGGCATCGCCGAAGGCCGGAAGGAACATATACAGCAAGACCATCTTGAGGGCGATTGGCCAAGCCCGAACCTTCTCCAACTCCGCGGCAACCGCGTAGGTCGGGCAGGTAGGAGTCGAAGACATTGAACTCGGAGAGGGGAGTATACAACGACGACTATCCAGTGATTGACGCAAGGCAGCGGAGGAATACTTACCAGCTTGACTTGTTCTATAGCTACATGCAATATAATTCGGGAGAGTGTAGCTAATCGAGGCAGGGCTTGAGAAATGAGGAATCTGATCTCGTTGTGGAATCAGGGTGAACGTATGTCCAATAGCATGACGAGGAATTCACGCGATTGCTGGGACGAACGACCGCACAGCGAACAAAGGCGCACAGAGAGTATTGTGCGTACGCATCAGCGATGAAGGTGGTTGCCAATATAGTGCAGACATGAACACGTAGACCGTTGCGTTGTATGGGCCATCTCGCACGCAGTGGTCCCATGCGTACTAGATGGCACACGACTCGTGTGACACGAGCTATCAGCTTGCCCTACTGATAATGACAAAACACTGAACACCGGAATGGATCGCACAGAGAGTTCAATTGTGCAGAAGAGAACTCGCGATTGATGATACGCAGAGGCAATGGTGGTAGTTGACGGCGTCAACTTGACACTGCAGTGGCACAACCGAGCAACGATGCAGTCTCAGACTGAACCGTGCGGACGGGTTCGTAGGGCGGCTTTTAGATATTCGGGCAGACCTCAGCATGAAGCCAACTGAGACTCGTATGCCGAACATTATTTGTGGGATGCTCCTGCTAGACCGATGATTACGGGAGATTTAGACATATCGTCGTCGCCAGGTGATGTTCGTCGATAGAGCTGGCGTTTCAAAGTCGGAAGGCTCTTCTTGAATGCGAGGCGAAAGCGGAAATGCCAAAGAGCACCGGAAAGAGTATGGACGAACTCGTTGTTGACAGTGATCGACCACGGCTGATCGACGAGAGTGAAGTTCCACGAGTAGAGGACTTTTCCTCCCCACACGAAGGAGACATCTGGTTGTGTGATGAGCCATTGGAGCATCTTACGCACAAATGAAGCTAGTGTTGATGTTCAAGCTATTCTGATGATTAATCTATGGTTTTGCGGTCTGGGGCTGGGCTAGATTTTGGCTTATTTTCGCGGTAAGTCCACAGAGGGATCGGATTGTATCCGTTCTAAACACTCTCAGTCTTAGTAGGTGACCGCCGGCTGGATTGTGGTGAGTGAGAGTCCGTAGATCTGTCCACAGCGACCACCGCCTCCCGCCTCGTGGTTCGATCTGGCTGGCTGCTCAACGTGACCAAGCGCGGTGAGCTAGCGAAGCTAGCGCTTCGCTGTGCGCAATGAAACCCACTTCGCTCCAGCTACCTCGGCCAGTCAGCTACATTTATCTACCCCATCCTATATGTTATTGGGAGTAACTCTGGGGGGAGTGCACGAGGTTACTCTGACGTTGAGCGTTCCAGCCGGCAACTGGGCCCGCTGAAGAATTAAATCGAGTCTCATAAAAAGACTCTACATATCTATAAAAAGAGTCTCTACATAAAGTTGTCTCCGATCAACGGAAGTATTTTCTGCTCACTCTCTCCTCCCTCGACTGTTAGTTGTTCGGCTGGTACGGAAAAGGAGCAACTAGCTGCCACGTTAGCCACAAGGCAAGTGATGAGCTTCGTGCAGTCGCATTCCTACAGTTCCCGACTCGATGACTCAACGTCGCACGAATTCACTGAAACCTTATACCACTCCACCAGAAACATCTAGCTCATGAGCATCCTTCTGATCCGGTACGTGAGAAGCATCCAAACCTCCCGTGATCTCTCTTACAACCGATTTGGCGAATGAATTTGCTGGTAAACTGATGTTGAACTGCTGGTGAGCTCCAATAATAGTGGCAGACCACGGCCCTCTTTAACTGGCGTGCTGTGGCGATCACGGGTGTCCTGTGCAAGGAAGGCCGCAGGCTTTACTGAGGGTGAAACCATCGCGGCAGGGGACGTAGTCACACAATCCTGCACTACTCAAGCTAGTCGTTTCCGATGATGATACTAGTTCTAGCTGCGTTACGATCACCGACTTCTGGAGTGGGAATTTGTGCACGGCAGTCGCGAGGAGTGGTCCTGCGGAGACGCGTGGACCACCTTCCAACTGCCTCTCTTCTCAGTTTCTCTATGCTACGTCGGCGTGAGCGGGTCTGCGACATTCCGCGTGACCCGAGTGGAATTCAACCCTCCCACCCTCAACCTAAACCGAGTCTGCGGGTGAGCCATGGTAGCCCTGGCATCAAGGGTTCCCAGGCTGGACGAGTCCAGTGTTTGGGTGCATGTGTGTTCGCACGCCCAGCACTCCGGTGCAATGGCAGACGGGCCGGCGTTTCTCCTTTGCCTGTCGTCCTCAACAGATACACGTGACACATGCCCTGTTCAGGTGTGCCATAACCGTCCCTTTCTCCCAGTCCCCGCAGTCAGAAGTTTCACCCGGCTGATGAGCCACAGACCGCCAGGTGAAGTTTTCCGGAATGATGAGAACCGTCCTAATCTTCTCCAACAGCCTCAATCTCCGCCCCAAATCTTCGCAAAAGCTTGCGAGGTCATCAGAGGCTGCAAGCAGTCCATCTTCTACCAGCAAAACTTGGAGCACCCGTGTAGAGATCTCCCGAGCACTGCTGTTGCGCAACTCGTCAGTGGGCATTGATTAGATAAATTATGATAGAGTAGTTGCGTGGAGTAACCAAAACAGAAGAATAAAGAACCAGTGACTGGTTCTTTATTCTTCTGTTTTTGACTCCGAGCCTCGGAGTCCGAGAGCATAATTCGCACTAATTTGCCCATGGTCTCAGTTCTAGTGCTGGTCAGTACGCAGAATGCTGACGTGCACCTGAATCATCATAGTCCACGAGAATGAGAAGCGCGGCCTCCCGCCATCATGAAGAAATGATGCTGTATAGTCGGAATTAGCCCGGCCCCGCCTTCCTAACACGACTCTCACGAGATGCAGATACCGAGCGTACCGGGCGTGAAGTTTCTAAGGCTCTGGCTATGCATAAACGAAGAGGTACGCAGGAGTTGTTCGCTGCACTACCAATGGAGGGGCGAGTCAACTACGGTAGCTCAATCTTTGTTTGTCTGTCAAGAACATATACGAATGAAAAATGGCCTTGGCCCGGCCCGGGCGAAAAACACGTGCCAGCAGTTGCACGGATACGCACCAAGCGCGTAGTGACACAGTACACAAATAGAAGCTCGAACAAATGACAGAAGACATGAAAGGTAATTCCCACAAAAATGTACGCATCGACGCGGCCGAGGAAGCGCTTGATACCAGCGACGCGTAACCAATACTGTCCATGGAGCATAGAACTACTTGTTGAGTTCGAAGTCCCTACGACTCAGTATAACAGAATCGTAGAAATCGAGTGTAGTTCCGCCTCTCTCACCCTTGACTTTCACATAAACCATGGCATCGATGGCCCAGAGCCCAAGGTCCTCCCAGTAATGATACATGAAGATTTCGAGACCGACCTTCGCGTACAGAGGGCCAGCTGTGGCGTATGTCCGAGCGTGTACGTCTAGTGAACTTAGATCGTTTCCTTCTTCGCCTGTCTTCGTAACAGCGTAAACTTGACCTTGGGTAGTGTTCTCAGCCCTCACCTCCCCCCAGTTCGGTACAGTTATGGCGGTTTTGATCCCGACTGAGAAGTTGAGCGCCTTTCCGTTGTAGAAATCAACGCCACCAGTTCTCGTGCCCGTCGGAAACCAGAAGTCCACGTCGAGAGAGATACCGTCTCGGAACGGGAGCCGCAGAAGAGTCCTTCCATCTACCCAGTAGCCCACGTCCTTCAGGGTGCACCCTCTGTACCATTCCTCACACTCTGCTTTTTCTCCCAGTACCATCGCAACTTCTAGAGTGGAGAACAGGGAGGCCGGGGCATAGCCAGGGAACCTCGAACCAATGAGAACACCTCCCTGATAAGACCCTGCTGATCCGTTATCGGGAGGGCCCCTCAGAATGTAGGTACATTCGCCGTCTTTCTTACCGAAGTTGAAACCAGGAGGTAGGCAGTTAGGGGGGGACTCGCCCACAACGGGAAAGCGTAGAGAACGAAGGGCAGCGGAACGGTCTAGGTTGGCAGCATCATTCATCTCGAGGGCATCGACGCAGATCGAACCGAGCATATAGAACAGGACAATCTTCAAGGCGACTGACCCAGCCTGAATCTTCTTCAACTTCGAGGCAACCCCGTAGGTCGGGAAGGTAGGAGGAGTGGCAGACATTGAACTCGGGAGAGAGGAGTATACAACGGCGACTACACAATGTTCGACGGAAGGCAGCGGAGGACTACTTACCAGCTTGACTTGTTCTATAGCTCTATCCACTATAACTCAGTGCGGTGTAGCTAATCCAGGCAGGGCTCAGAGAATGAAGAATCTGATCTCGTTGTGGAACTAGGGTGAACGTATGTTCAATATGATGACCAGGAATGCACGTGTTAACTAGGACGCACGGACGCGCAGCGAACAAAGGCGCACAGGGGGCAATTTGGGTAGTACGCAGCAGCAATGGAGGTAGCTGCCACTCTTGTGTATACGTGAACACCTGGAATGTTGCATAGTGCAGGCGATCTGAGATCACCGATCTCACACGCAGCAGTCTCATACGTGTGAGGTGGCACACAAGCCATCAGCTTGGCGCCACTACTGATAATGACGGAACACAGTACTGGATTCCTCACTAACTTCGGAATGAGAAAGCATTCACGTAGACTCCTTCACCAGCTAAAGAAAGCAGCACACTCGTGGCTCAGCCACTATTCGGCCGGCTAGCGGATATACAGAGGGTTTGCTATCTCACAACGGCCTTTGCGCTCCTTCCGTCCCTGCACTCGTGCACCGTCCTAATTACCCCTTGTCCCCGAGCTCCTCTGGATACCACCGACGCTACTTCTCGAGCCTCTCAAAATATCCGTAATTTTCTTGATTATAGTGCACAGATGACCGAGGTTACTGCCACGTTTTCGGCGAGCTGACACCTTGCCTATGGATCTTCAGCTGGAGGCCTGTGGCTCGTGCGTCTATGAGCGTTGTCCGTTAGGGCCGCGCAAGGCTGAACAATAGTGTCACAAGGGATACTAGCGCTCGCGGGAGACAATGGCCGGCGGCCATCGGCTGAACAAAGAGTTCGGTTGTGCAGTCGCAAACTCGGGACAGATGATACTATATGATGATGGCGATGGTGCTAGAATCATTCTGGAGCGCTCCCGTTATTATTGCTGCGCAACGGTCGTTTCACATGGCTCGTGCTTGAGGTTGGGTCCAATCTCACGTCAAGCAGCTCTTCAGCCAAAAGTGTTAGCCTAACCCTTGCAGCTAGACCCGCGGATGAAAGTCTCTTAGTGAAAGTTGCATCCGATCGACGGAAGTATTTTCTGCTCACTCTCCTCGGTTGTGGCTTTTTTGGCTTGTATGGAAGGAAGAAGCTACTACTTGCCACATTGACCACAAGACAATGGACGAGCGTCCCACAGTCGCATCAACCCGACTTGATTACTCAACGTCGCACCAGTTCACTGAAACCTCATACCACTCCATCAGAAACATCTAGCTCATGAGCATCCTTCTGGTTCGGTATGGAAGAAGCGTCCAAACCTCCAGTGATCTCTCTAACAACCGATGTGGCGAATGAATCTGCTGGAAGGGTGAACTCCAATAATAGTGACAGAGCGTCGCCCTCTTCAACCGGCTGCCACAAATCACGAATGTCCTCCGGCTGATGAGCCACCCAGCGCCAAGTGAAGTCTTCCGGGACGATAAGAACCGGTCTCATTTTCGCCATAAGCATCAATCTCGGCCCCAAATCTTCGCAAAAGCTTGTCAGGTCATCAGAGGCTGCGAGCAGTCCATCTTCTACCAAAAGGGATTGGAGCACCCGGCCGCCTCGGGAGGCGAAGAACCCGGGTTCAATCCCGGCACCCAGGATCGGCAGTTCTGCGCCGACTTCCGTACCACACTGGGTAACCATTCTGTTCCAGACAAAGCAGCCGTAGGCGTGCATATAGAACCTTCGATGCTCCTTCGGTATGGTTGTCCTTATTGCTCGGTTGAGGTCATGGCGGCAGTCGCTCGCCAACCGCTTCAGCAGAGCGTACTCCATCTCCTCTAACCTTCCCTGATGAATGCGAGATCGCTTGCTTGGCATCACGAGACCGATGCCACTCCTCAAAAACAGAGCGATTAGTTGACCCTACTGGACTCATCGCCGGGTCGAGCAGAGAGCCCACAGCAAGATCCGCCCTTTCCGCAATTAAATGACGGCCGATGCGGAAGGCCTGGCCAAATGCCCCGAAGCGTTGAACCCCCGCGTAATTGAAGACCCCATTGTCCTTAACACTATGGAGCAACGCCTCGATTGTGTCGAAGTCGTCGGAAGATACCGCGAATGGGAAGTTTCGGAGAGTTATCCGAAATCGATTCCCACTATGATGACCGGCCTTGAGCTGCTCCCCGTTGCCAACGTCAGACACCCGTACTAGAGTATTGCTTTGATAGGAGGCCAACTTTGCCTTTAGTTCGGCCCTCAACGACACCCTTTGAGTTGTTATCGCCTTCTTGTCTTTCCAACCAGCAACGGACCACTCCTTCATGCTGATGCCAGTCTTCTTGGAAATATCCGCGAGAGCGTCCCTTGTGGTCAAGTCTTTCTTCCACAGAGTGAAGTGGATCCAATCCCCAGATGACGTTGTTCTTGGTTCAAGTGGGATTTCGAAAACGTTGAAGTCCCAAGGGTACTTTTTGAACTTGACACCTTCTGATAAAAGATGTCGTCTTTCGTGAGATCTGGTTACGAAACGGCCCAAACCGCAAGAAACTTCCGAGACTTCACCTGCTCGCAGGAAAAGACTGTTCATCAGATCGCAAAAACTGTGATGTGACGCGGCGACCGACTTCCACCTCACTCAGAGAAGCGCATCTCACGATGTAGGTTCTGCTAACCAGGCTTACCAACGCAAGCATCTTGGAGGGAGAAAGAACTAACTAGCAACCCGACGAACTTGGCTGCGGCAATGTAACGGCGCGCTTACAACTCCGAGAAAAATGAAAGAATAACAGAGATGACTGACGCGAAGCGAATGACGCAAGGTTGGCGGTCGATCGAGTTACTCGGCAATCCGATACGGCATGACGCACAAGGGATTATCAAGTGCCGCCAAAGATGGTGTATCAAAGAAGAAGGTTTCCAATTCCTATATCAGGTATCGCTGCTGTATTGTTGTTGCGGTAATACTTCCTCATCTTGCAGTTTCAGAGTTGCAACGCCGAGGAAGTGATCGTCCGCCACAGCTGCAGCGGCTACTGTGACAACATCCCAATTGGTGGTGATGCTGAGGAATTTGAGAAGGCCACTGCCGACGAACGGCGCGGAAATGAACAGAGGTGCGCGACAGAGCAAATCGACAACTGTAACAGAAATAAGGAAACAACGTGGGAGGGGACCTCGACCATCAGCGCTGTGCCGAGTGGCAACGCAGGCCAGAGCATCCGAGTTTGGAACGAAGCGGCAATGTTCCGCTCCGGGAATGGGTGTTACCAGCGTGTTATCATCCTCGGGTGAGGTGCGATAATGAACTTCTTCACCATCAACGATCAACACAAATTGATGATTCCCCTCATCAAGAGGATCTGCGACCGCATCGAAGGACTCGACTCCATCTTCCAAAGCGAAAAGGCGATGCCACCGATGCTGAGGGCGGCGGATGTCATACGAGAACACGGCAGAGTCACCCAAAGTTATAATGAATAGGAAACCGTTAGAGATGATCATACTGTTGAGAACCTCCTCACCCCTGTTGAATGGAAGGGGGATTTCAGGCAAGGCTGAGCCACCGTCCACCATGGAGATCCGCACAATACAAAGATTCAAGAGGTCGACACCGTAGATGATGAGGCCCTCGGTAGCGAGGAAAGCAATTCGACCTTCGACCAACAGCTCGGCCACTGGAGTGTTGAAGTCCTCTGGCGTGAATGCTCGCAATAGAGACTGCCCTGTTATGCACTCCGAGGTGAGGAAGGAATGATCTCCGAGAGGAGTTATCGCATCCAAGTAGCCCGGCTTATTAAAAGTACCCTCGAATGTTATGCCAGTTGGTGACGGAAAGCGTATGAAACACCAAATTGGCCAACTCATATCCGAGTGAAGACGTCTAGTACGACGCTCAAGCACGAGCAGTTGGAGTGATAACCTCTGCCGACGAGAGGCACGGCGAGGAGACATCATAACCGTAACCTTAGACAATGAACGTAGCTACACCGGTCTGCCCTAATCCGGAGGGAATTGTTCGCGTCACAGCTCCAATGCGTCACGTCACGCTAGGCGTTGCATAAGGCAAGTGAACACCCATCCAGGGACGAATGAACCCAAGACCTTTCGTGAGAAGCAGTGAATGGGAGGCCTCACAGTTACGTGAGGGAGGGCGCAGAGAAGCCGACTACGTTAGTCGAACTAACAATGAGTCACAGAAATGACCAAAATCTGCGGCACTATGAGAGTACCGTCATTGGGCGAGCATCAACGGATAAAAAAAGGAGGCTCCAGAAAGAAGACGGCATTCAGACTGAACGATTCAGTCATCGATGTCGGGTGGTGATGAGGAATCAAAGGCGGTCCTCAGGCTGTCCACAGTAGAGCCAATCGAGCATAGTGCCACTGACGCAGTCGGCAGATGGGACGAAGAAATGGGTAGGCTACCTTGTTCCATATTCAAAGAATAAACTAACTCCAAGTAAAGTGACCTCGGGGACCATCAGCTCGAACCACTCACGTGAGTTCTTCGCTCAAGGGCGATTCGGACGACTCCTTGTCGACGTGGGTCGCCGAAGTGAGAAGGCCCAAAGCCTCCTGTTGAGCGACTACAGCCGATCAGGCTTGTCGGCTGCCTCTCGCCGCTTCAGGTTTCACCCTTTTCTGTGGCCGAACAACCCCCGGCAGTCATGAAGTTCCCACAGTTTTGATTGTCCCTTTCTCGAGCTAGTAGGAGGATGCAGTCTACGCTGCTCTGTACCGTCACTGCTTCGGTGGTGTATCATGGCAGTCGATTCTGGCGAGGTGGGGTCAAGCTTAGGGTCTCGATCTTTCGAACGTGAAAGTCTGAATCCTCGGACACCAGACGATTACAGGGCCCTCTGGAAACGGGGAAGGAAATGGTCGGCAGGAACCTCTCATTGACCTCGAGTTCAGCCTGAACGAAGCGACGAGTTACCACAGAGAACGCATCACTTCCACGGCACCCCGCTTGCCCTGCAGAACAGAGGATCCAATTTCATAGTCATTAACGCGATCACACTGCACAGGGTAAAGAAAGCAGACTGGGTCACTCGACTGCGGTAATTGAATGACCCTAAGGGTCGAGAAAGGAAATGAAAGATACGAATCGCGCAAAGGGAACAATGGAAGTGCGAGACCGTTCGCGGAGCTGCGTCCTACATAGAGACGGACTCGCGGTGCGGTGACTCTCCCTCTTTCCGCAGTTCCATTGTAGCGATGCTGAGGAAAAGATCATTCGCTACAGCTGCGGTGGCTACTGTGACAACATCCCAATTGGTGGTGATGCTGAGGAATTTGAGAAGGCCACTGCCGACGAACGGCGCGGAAATGATTAAAGAGGCGCGACGGATCAAATCGACAACTGTAACAGAGATAAGAAAAGAGCGTGGAAGGAGACTTCGACCATCAGCGCTGTGCCGAGTGGCAACGCAGGCCAGAGCATCCGAGTTTGGAACGAAGCGGCAATGTTCCGCTCCGGGAATGGGTGTTACCAGCGTGTTATCATCTTCGGGTGAGGTGCGATAATGAACTTCTTCACCATCAACGATCAACACAAATTGATGATTCCCCTCATCAAGAGGATCTGCGACCGCATCGAAGGACTCGACTCCGTCTTCCAAAGCGAAAAGGCGATGCCACCGATGCTGAGGGCGGCGGATGTCATACGAGAACACGGCAGAGTCACCCAAAGTTATAATGAATAGGAAACCGTTAGAGATGATCATACTGTTGAGAACCTCCTCACCCCTGTTGAATGGAAGGGGGATTTCAGGCAAGGCTGAGCCACCGTCCACCATGGAGATCCGGACAATACAAAGATTCAAGAGGTCGACACCGTAGATGATGAGGCCCTCGGTAGCGAGGAAAGCAATTCGACCTTCGACCAACAGCTCGGCCACTGGAGTGTTGAAGTCCTCTGGCGTGAATGCTCGCAATAGAGACTGCCCTGTTATGCACTCCGAGGTGAGGAAGGAATGATCTCCGAGAGGAGTTATCGCATCCAAGTAGCCCGGCTTATTAAAAGTACCCTCGAATGTTATGCCAGTTGGTGACGGAAAGCGTATGAAACACCAAATTGGCCAACTCATATCCGAGTGAAGACGTCTAGTACGACGCTCAAGCACGAGCAGTTGGAGTGATAACCTCTGCCGACGAGAGGCACGGCGAGGAGACATCATAACCGTAACCTTAGACAATGAACGCAGCTACACCAGTCCGAATTGAACACCTATGTCACGGAGACAACGCGTCACGTCACATCTTGCAAGGCGGAGCGAAAGTCGATTGTAAATGTCTTAGTGATCAATAAACTTCGTGTATGTCGAGGGATAACCCGAAACAGTCAGAAGGCAGCCGAGTGTGTTCGTACGAGGCAGCACGAGTCACCGAGGTGTTCATCGCAAGCGATCGGCAATCCTGGGTGCCCTGCAGATGCTTTTCGTCCCCCCCCTTGGGGCCCAGAAGGGGGTGGGGTCGCCTGGTGGGAGAATCTCCTCCCCGACCGATCCCTTCGCGACACGATCTCTCTCCCAACGTTACGCGAGGTCGCGAACGAAAGGCGGGGATGTTAACACCACTCCTTATGACGCAATTTTTGAGAAAAATTTCACAGGTCAGTGAGAAAAGGCACTACAAACACGACGAGTACTGTGTCAGGGTTGGCCAGAATTCGCAGTAGCTCGGTAGATGACCCATGATGCGAGCACCCGGAAATCGAGCGAGACTGCACAGGATCGACTCAACGAAGCCGCGCTGCTCCGCAGTCAAGGCGAGGGCGTCTTTCGGTGGGGGCTCGTAGGCGACTCGCGTTGCAGTCGCGAGCGTGAGGTCCTCGAGGGCCGTGAAAACATTGAGCTCAGCGGGCTCCAATGAAGTGGGCAGGAGAATAACAACACCAAGAATCGACACAAGGAGGGGATCTCGAGACTTATGTGAGGCGATCTGAAACCGGAGAAGCCAACATCGGTACTGTTCCGGAGGAGCATTTTCGGCCTACGATCTCGTCGGCCGTGTATTCACGCTGGAGGAGCTCCCTCTTATGGTCTTCATCATCCCAATCGAATTGTTCATACGGTCGGTACGGCAAGCTGCGAAGATGCTCAATCCACTCGGGTAACAGTCCAGCGCGATCTGCACCCGTAACCAAGGTCATCAGATACCTGAAGTACTTGCTCGATCAACACGATCGAGCTCCTCCGAGGTCAGGATGAGTTCTGGGGTCGACGTGCAAGGTGGTGCTACGTGAAGGACATAATTTCAACCATTGAGCTGCTGGCAGCAGCCTGCTGCGGCTGAGGTTTCGAGCGTAGCGGTTTTCCAGAGTGCCGAATCTAATTCCGAAGTCCGTTTGAGTTCGAGCGTTTTCATCAGACACTTACGCTCGACCCAAGGGTTTCGTCACGAAACTTTCGTGTCGTCCAATCTTGCCAACCCGACTGCATGTGGCATAGCGGCATCATTCCTGCAAGCTGCATTCTCGTTTTTACAGAGTGTAAGAACGTCGTTAACCAGCAGAGACCTCGTCGCGAGATGGTGTCAGTGAGGAGACGATCATAACAGCACAATGGGTCACCGCAATGAACGCAGCGTGCAATTGAGATAAGTATTAAGGTCTCTATATCCTCTCCATTGCATCAGCTGTTGTGCTGTACGGAGGGACGTCAGAAACAACAATAGGGATAGTTCCAGGAGAGATTTTGACGAGCGTTCAACAACCGTCGGAGAACAACTTCCCTCGTGGCGTCGCCGATCGCGCACAAACTGTGCGCACAATCGCGGTTGTGCGACACAACCGTCGGTGTACACGCATGCCGGCGAAGCCCACCCAGCAGTCGGCTGGCTCGCCTTACCTCCGGCCTGGAAGTCCATCCTTCAGAACAGAGACTCCCGGGAAGGACTGCGTCTGGACGTAGATCATGACTTTGATAGGCTCAGCTGCACGGAGGTGGCGTACGGCGTCACTTGGGTCCAACGACGGTCATACGATGGACCTTCTCGCGTATCCAGCTCCCGAAGTCCGGCAGGCGGAAACCAAACTACAACGCCGTGAACCTGAGACAGAATGCTCACTGATGTCTAGCCAGGACGATCGCATCGACCACCTTAGCGCCTTGCTTGGGACGGACATTACCATAGTGGCCCTCGTACGCTGCCATGTGGGTTCGGAGCAAGATTGAAGGCCAGCTCGTGATCATCCAAAGTCTGAGGAAACACCGTCCATGTACTTGCAAGTATCCAAGGTCGGCCAAGGATGCTAATGGAATAGGTCGAAGATACATCATCATCTGTCGTGTACTACCGCTCTTATAGGTTCTCTGTCATCGGACACCGGAACGCCTCTACTCTTGAGTGAGGCGAGACTCATGTTGGCACCAAAGGAAAACACCGGTACTTCACCATCACCCGCGGGGATGGGCTCTCGAAAACCGAGGGCATGATCGAAGATGTGAATCATTGTTGAAAGTACAACTGAGCGGCATTCTGTACGAGTATCCAAAAAGTCTAGGTGTTCCGACTCAAAAAACGCCCACCCCTCAATTTTTCGAGCGAACGAATTGAGAGTTGTGCCGCTCATGTGTTCGCGTGCTTCACCCCGGAAAAATCGGACCAAACGCCGAAAATCGCAAAAATCTGTTGGAGGTTATGCCGACCCTGTGAGGTACCTACGATGGGTGGGCCCTTCTCAAGACTTGAGACTCAAGTCGGTGCCCGTTGAACCCTCTCTCTAAGAGTCAACCAGACGACCCTGATTGACATTCACAGCTACACGCTTCGACCGGACTACACGTACTTGAAACGCCAATTGCCAGAAGCGTCGGAACACCCAGACCTCGGTAAAGCCTCAACGGCATTATCACAGGAGCATTTTCGTCCTCCCTTTCAGAATCTGCTCGTACGCCGCAGTACCACCCTCGATCCATCAACACAACAAGGATGGGCTTCGGACGATCATGCTACGCTCTAAGCACACGACAACACTAGAACTAATAGAAAAAAGAGCACTATCAAGCTCTCTTCCACCGCCATCGGGATGAGTTCATAAGTTCCCCGCTCCTTTCCAATAGAAGTCAAAGTCGTCAGGCAACTTGCCGACGATCTCGAGTCGTCCCGTATCGGACGTGACCGACTCCAGAACGGTCTCGATGAACCCCCGCTGCTCGGGAGTGATGCTTCGAGCGTCACTAGGGGACCCTTCGTATGAGACGAAATTAGCACAAACGAGGGTAAGATCGTCACCGCTTGTGTAAATCATAGTTTCTATTTTCTCTAGTCTCGCTGGCGCTGCCAAGACGACTCCCAACAGGGATACAAGCAACGGATTCTGTTTCTTATGCGAGTCGACCTAAGATACGCTCGTTATCAAACAGTATCAGACCCACCGAGAAGCCTACTATCTCATGTCTCTGGAAAACTCGGCGATTGATCAGCGCCTTCCGCTCTGCCGATTCGAAATCGAACTTTCTAAAGTCGACGAATGGCA
Source organism: Perkinsus olseni (assembly GCA_013115135.1). Taxonomy (NCBI): domain Eukaryota; phylum Perkinsozoa; order Perkinsida; family Perkinsidae; genus Perkinsus; species Perkinsus olseni. Next base: position 15,439 of record JABANP010000039.1, read on the forward strand.
AGGACCGCAAACGCGTAATCCACTCCCCATCCAAGCCGGACTTCTCCGCACCAGCGATCAACGTCTTCAAATACCTGCTCACAAAATGTTAAACTACTCATGCTTCGCTCCGCCCTGGGATCCCGTGAAAAATTCACATAAGAAGAGAATAATACTGCCAGCGTTCTCACAGGCAGATACCCTAAGAGATACTCGACCTTCGCCCGACTGAGCGCGAATTGTCAACCAGCAATTTCGGCGAAGTTGAGCGAACAACCTAGGGCAAGGCCCCATTCATTACCAGTGCGACGCTAGAACTAAAAGCTTGTAAGCTGGCATGTCCGCATTACTCGTCCCAGTTCGCCACGATTAAGAGAGCTCGACGAATCTATTTCCTGTCACCGATCACCTTCGTCCAGGCCGTCCCTCCCGCCGCTCCCCATTGTCTTGCTGTATGTAAATCATGGCCTTCAACGCGTCACCCTCGTACGGCTGCACTGTCACCCATCGCCTCTCGTAAAAGGGGCTCTCGAAGTCGTCCAGCCGCTCCAAACCCTTACGCGTGAGGAAGTTAACCACGCCGTGAACCTTAAATAAAGCAAGCGACATACAGACCGTCAACGAGAGCGGAAGGCTCTCATAAGCCCGAATCTTTCTTCCATGGTCTCCTAAGAAGGCCCATTGCTGTCCCCAGGCGATGGTGAGTATTACTCGTCCGCCAAGAGAACGCCGTACGTTAGCGTAGTAACCTTCAATGATGAAGATGTCCCTCGGCTCCATGTCAAAAACCAAGTCGTACTCCGTGAGCACCTGACCGAAATTCTATGAACTTAGGCCTGGAAAGAGGATAGAGATTCTGCATCACCGAAGAGACTCCATCTGCGGGCCATCAGTTCACACTAAACAAGCGCGAGATTTCTCAGGATGTAAATCCTAAATCGCAAATGAGCCTCTACTAATGTCATTCTTGTGCTTTCGTAAAGCGAGCAAGGAGTCACGAGACGACTGATGCCCCATCGTAACCGAGCAGCCACCTGTGCGGATGAGCTAATCCAAGAGGATCGGGCGCCAGCACCGCTCTATTACCGCTCTAAGAGGTCCCTTGTCTCCAGTTTCGATACCTCTGCTGCGGAGGGAATCCGTACTCATGTTCGCACCGAAGGAAAACATCGGAACCTCCGTGAGTTCATCAGGGATCGGCTCTCGGTAAACCGCCGTTTTCTCCTTCACCGCAGCATCATCAGCTGAGCTTCCGGCTGCGGAAACCATTGATTGAGAAAAGAACTGATGAACTCATACGAGTGGACAGTCCCTTCGCTTGGGAACTGAGGAACAGGACGATTGAAGCAAAATGCCGCCCCCGTTCTCGGAACCAGGTGACAGAAAATGAAGCGAGAAACTGCCGAGAGGGTAGTGGGCAATGATATAGAGGATCAAAATGGATAAAAAGCGGACAGATTAGCCCGATGAACAAAAACGACTCAATCGAAGTCAGGCTCCAGAATAACTGCAACATTTTTGCTGTCAAACCGCATGCTAGCGAGGAGTCTGCCCGACCCAAGAGCATCAAACTGTTGAATAGAAGCTTCTTCCCCGATCATGCTCTTGTCGAGCTGAGTTAAGCTGTCAGAAGGGGTACCATAACGCCAAGCGAGCACTTGGGTCGTCAAGAGAACGATGTAGAGGGTCGAAAGATGATCATCGAAAGCAAGACAGGTCGGCCGGCACAAACCGCTCAATAGAACCTTTCCTGGAGCCTCAGGACTCTCAGTATCGAACTGAACGACTCTGTTATTGGAGGTATCAGCTACTAATATAAATCTGTTTCCGACAAGCACGGTATCCGAGGGGAAAGCCAATCTTGGCGAGTCGGGGCAATCAACGGCCTCGTAGTAATGTGTAGAATCGGCGGTGACTTCCGCAACTCTGCAGCTGAACGTGTCACAGACGATCGCCCCTCGTTGTCGCTGAAGTGCCGAGAAAACTGTACGAGGTGCGTTGCGAACAGAATTTGGTGGGAATAGAAGGTCGAATACAGGCTCGTCATGAAGCTCGTGGACAACATTGCCAGCGTCTTCAACGTATGTACGGCTGAGAAGCTCTCCTGTCGTCGCTCGAAATCTGCCAATGGAGCCGTCCTTGAACGTGAAGGACCCTATGAGGGTGGGAACTTCGGGATCCTTGTCCACATACCGCTTGACAGGCCGAAGCCGGGATGGGAGGCCAGATGGCACCAGGTACGACCAGACGACCGTTTTGATATCGCTCCCGTAGGATTCAGCGCTGCGATTCAAAGCTTCTAATGAGATACACATCTGCGGTATCCTTCGCTCGTACACGGGTCTCTCCTTCTGCTCAGCAGGAATGGCTTGGCAGAGTAGTAGCTTCGAGAATGAATCCGCACCACTCCCTACCAGTTGTTTAAGACCATTAAATAGGTGAGCTCCCATTAGTCGAGGCTCACAATCTAGTGTGACGTCAACATAAAATCTTGCGCACGGGTCGGAAAACGCATAGAAACGACACCTGGGAGATTCGAACTCCCGCGGGCAGAGCCCAACGGCTTAGCAGGCCGCCGCCTTAACCACTCGGCCAAAGTGTCACATGACAATTATCGCGTGCCACTATGCCCGCGTACGTGCCTGGGCCTTGAAGAATGCGGGACAACAGAGCATCGAGCAATTCCCGCAATCCAAGGAGATAAGTAAAATTTCCAAGAAACCATCTTTGGGGATCTGATTGCCAGGAGAAGTTTCTGGTTCCCCGCAGGTTTTCATCTGTTGCTTTTGCCTGCCTGCCACGCGCTCCCTTGGATTTTGGCCTTCGCCCTCGCTGGTCAGGCCGCGATCGGCCTGCTGGCTTCACCGAGTGTCATTAGTAATACTCGACAAGAAGCATCTTCTTCCTCCGCTCAGCCCATGACTCGGAAACACAAGTCATCAAAAATCTTTAGCACAGACCTCAGTGCCTCGTAGTCAACTATCGCAGACTAGGATAAAAAATATTACTTGGGACTACAAGGCTTAGCAATTCAGTTTCGACATCGGCCCCGCTGCTGAGTGTAGGAACGATAATCGACAAACGCAGTCCAAATCTAGTAAATCACTTGCACTGAGCAAGCAACAGTTGCGCATGAGCGACTTATAGTTGTATATAAGACAGGAAGCATAAGAGAACGACAGCAAAACTGCTTCCTAGAAGGCCCTTCGCCGAGGACTTCAGGACGCAGTCGTCACCGCCAATCGAACGACGCTCCTAGGAGCAATAGTAGGTTTAGTAAGAGCGACTTCGACTGCTCTCGCGGCATTTAACCGACCGAAGTAATTAATATCGCGGCCAAAACGATTGGAAAGAACATCGACTGAGGCCAATAGCGAGCTTCTGACATCATCTCCGGAGAGGCCCAAAGCGTACAAAAGGGCGGCAACACCGGTAACGTGAGGAGTGGCCATCGAGGTACCAGTCATGTAAACATACTCATCATTGGGATAGGTCGAGGGTATCTCTTCCCCAGGGGCAGCTATGTCAACGAAGGGAGCGTAGTTACTGTGGGATGCCAGCTGCTCATCGAACGTCTTACCACTAGAGGCGACACATAACATGTCAACTTGCTCGGTGAAAGCACATGGGTAGACTTTATCAACGCTGATGTCGCGGCCCTCGTTGCCGGCAGCCGCTACCACGAGGTGACCTTGTTGAGCTGCTCTCGCTATCGCGAATCTAAATGTTGAACTAGCATCAGAGCTCCCGTAAGAATGCGACGACAAGTCTGCACCGTTTTCCAAGGCATAGTTGAGGGCTCTTAGAGCTAGTCGAACATCGCCAACACCGTCCGGGCCGAAGACTCTCAGCGACATGATCTTCACTCGAGCGATCCCCGCTACTCCCACACCATTATCAATCTCGGCCCCAAGGATACCAGCACAGTGTGTGCCATGGCCGTTGACATCATTAGCATCATCATTGTCGTCATAGAAGTTGTAACCGTGAGAGCACTCTTCATCAGCAAAGATATTCTCGTTGAGGTCTTCATGGCGATAGTCAACGCCTGAGTCGACGACGGCCACGACGACTTCCCGCGTGGGGCGGCTCTCCACGGCCTTCCAGGCCTCCTTCATACCGATCAACTCCAGATTCCACTGCCTCGAGGCAAACTTGTCATTCACACCCAGACCGGTGATGGAGGCTCGCAGACCGCTGATGGTCGCGGGAACAGTCTCCTCCAATTTAACCACGTAGTTGGGCTCGCATATGACATCCACGTCGAGAGCCTCAGCAGCATCTTCAAGGTATTGGCAGACCTCCTGTCGAGTAGCACGGCAGTTGACGGAGGCTGTGTCGATGACCTGCACCCCCACAGTAAACATACTCTCTACCGCCAACTCGTTGGACAGGCAGTCCGCCACAGTCGTCTCAGAGGAGGTCAATCGTCGTCTTGTGCCGAGGCTGTCAGCCAACATGTTTGGTATTGAACGTACGTCCACCATGGATGTAATCGACGCCGACTGTAATGATGCCGAGGGGGACGCTGATGACGCCCTACTGATGGACAGGACGGTTCGGTCATCGGCAATATCGGCCTTTGAGGCGACTAGCAGCACCGAGACGAGGGCAGTAATCGCAGCATGGGGGAGGGAGTCAAACTGCTAATGCAGGAGAGATGACTGTGATGACGATGAGGTGGAATAGAAAGACGGAGACGGCAGTTCGACGAGGATTGAATAACTCAACTCAAACTGCTCAGCGAGGGGGCTTACAAGTGAAGTAGACTCATCTCCCCATACAGCGTCTCAAGATGAAGGACATCTAGTGACCTAAACGGGAAAGGTCTTCGGTTGCCCGAATTTCGAGTCACCCCGCGGGGACCTCTCTCGCGCGACGTAGACGCATTCGGGTTGATGTGGAAGGGATTGAATAACTCAACGCACAGTGGGTGTGGCAAACAATTAGCGTCACATTTGGCGAACGTACTCAATTAGGGACAAGAGAACTCTGACAACTCATCATGCTGCATCGTGCTGCATTAGACTGCATTAGACTTCACACTAGGCCTCGCTACATCGCGCACCTTTAGGCGTCTTGCCGAGCTCGCATAAGTAAAGGGCTTATTTTTCACGACAAACAAGCGTAAAGAAGTGGCGCTAGATACGCCACGATGACATAACTCTCCTGCTTCGCTCCGCTGTAGACTTTAATGCACTCCCGAGCCGGAACAGAGCGTTCATCATTCGGCCGGACCGTCGGTTTCGTTAACGCCAACTCCACCGCCCTTGCCGCATTCACCTTACCGAAGTTACCAACACGATTTCCGCCGAAATAATAGACGGGGTCAGTCGAGGCCAAGAGAACCTCCTTGATGTCGGCTGGGCTCAGGCCTAGGCCGCTCAGCAGAGCGGCGATACCCGCGATGTGCGGCGTCGCCATGGAGGTACCGGACATGTACGAATAGAGGTTACCAATGTAAGTACTCGGTATACCCACGCCCGGTGCTGCAATGTCGACGAATCTCCCAAAGTTACTCTCACGAGCCAACCTATTTCGAGCATACATGTCGGTAGAACCAACGCAGAGAAGATACTCCACCGTTTTCGAGTAAGCACATGGGTACGTCTTGGCTATGGTGATGTCTCGGCCGTCATTGCCAGCGGCTGCAAACATGAGGTGTCCTCGATCAGACGCCCTCTTCATGGCAGCCTCGAGGGTTCGGTATGTACCATCACTCGTGTAGGAATGAGACGAGACTTCAACGCGCCTCGTGACGATGTAGTTGACGGCTTGGAGAGAGTAGAGGAGATCGCCTTTGCCCATCTCATCGAAGGCCCGCAACAACATGATCTTCACCGGAGCTATTCCAGCGAGCCCTCTAGCGTTGTTGGTTGTGGCGCCGAGGATTCCAGCACAATGGGTGCCATGACCGTTAACATCCCGAGGGTCGAGGTCCGCATCGAAGAAGTTGTGACCATGACGGCAGTCAGCGTCTGAAAAGATGCCGTCGATGAGGTCAGGATGATCGTACTCGACGCCGGTGTCAACGACAGCGACAACGATCTCCCTCGCTGGACGATCCTCTTGGAAGACCATTTCCCACGCCTCGCCAAGACTTATCTCATCCAAGTTCCATTGGCTTTCAACGAAGGCATCTTTAGCCAAATAGGAGACCCTACTGATTGGCAACTCAAAGGTATCTGGTTCAAATCTATCCGACTGCACTATTCGTAACTCTCCATTTTCTTCACAGATAACTTCATAGTCTTCCCCAAGCCCTTCCAAAAAGCCACAGAACTCAGCAACACTGAACGGCACCGAGAGCGGCACTGTGCCCTGGAAGAGCCTTCGAGCCATTACGTCTACTCATTTGCCAACTCAGCGGCACTAAGTTAAACAGAGCTAACATTACTCGGAGACGTTCGGGGTGGTTCAACCGGATAGAGAGGCTTTTCAGCAACTTCATCGTCTAGCACAACTTAGCGTGCCTCGATCCATCCCCGTTCGCTGACAGGCAACTAAGTTGCCTGTGACTTGAAGTCTCGAACACTCCTGCCACCATTATCTTCTCGTACAGAAGTCTTGCCTGACGGCTGAGTGATCCACAGTAAGAGCATATTGAGAATTTGATACCCTGTTGGAGAGAGCTCCACAAAAATATCGAAAAGTAGCAAACTTCGCCTTCAAATTCGGAAGCATCGAGAAGTCAGCGGGAGATTGGCCATCCACTTGTGTTTTCGAATCGTCAGCGTCATGAGTCCGATACCGAACCTTCCGGTGCGAGTAATTTGCGAATGTTAACCATTAAGGAACTCAAGTAAATGGTACCCTGAGAATCCTGAGATTTTGCCTTCACACCTAAACTACAGTAATAGGATCATCTACTAGCGTCGGCTAAGCTAAGGTTCCATAGTAGTGCACTTGCACAACTATAGCGAACACTGTTGGCAGTCCACAGACGACAACAGCATGGTGCTCGTCACCGACGGCTTCAACGGCAGCAGACTCGCAGACTCTCCACTGGAATTCACCTCAGAATTCACCTCTGAACTGGTAAGAGCGAATCCACGCAGTTAATCAATCGGTAAACGGAACCACGACGGAGGCATCACAAGTAGGAGGGAGCAGCTTCCTCCGAGCAAGCATGGAGTTGATACCGCCCAACAGACTGTACGAATTGCAGATACTCCGGTAAGCGTTGAATACGAAACAGAGCGTAATAGGTAAAGGGAACTGCGGCAACTAAAGCATACTTCGTCTTCACGGCTTGCCATCATGCAGCAGATGGTCGAACCTGCTGCCCATCTCCCGCAAGTAACGCGAACAACTCCAGGCTGTTGTCACAAGTACGTCGCAGCTCAATCGGTGCACACGACGATGATGAAAACCGGCGACATGTCGACACAAGTCATGGCTTGAACACATTTTCGGAATCGGCATAACACTTCGTAGTTGACCAATTTTCGGATGCTTAGTGTGCGCCTTCAGCCTCTCTACACCTTTTAAAGGCCTATTTCGCGATTAGTAAGATCAATTTCGCAGGTCGAGCGATTACCCGCGCCAAGATATGCCTTGGTAAGATCAATTTCGTCACCGCGCGCGATAGTACGATCAATTTCGTCACCGCGCGCGATAGTACAATCAATTTCGCCGGCGCAACCGAAGTAAGTCCAATTTCGACGAAATGCGGAAATCAATTTCGCTGGTAGTAGATTCTATTTCGCTGGAGTGTCGGATTCTGACGTCCGACTGTTGTAGACTGGCCGTTTCGCCTATCATGATGCAAAATGATACAAATGATCCATGTCACAAATCTGATGATGAGAGTTACCGTGTTGATGGGCTACCGTGCTACGAGAGTACAACACCTGAGCTGTATTGAACAAGGCTGTACTTAGGCCGCTGTAGCTGTTACATAGCGCGCAGTATAATCGTCACTTCGTTGTGGTGATAACGGAGACTTCGATTCGACCGTTTCCTAGTTGGCAAACCGCTGTGACAGAGTCTGCTTCGAAAAGTCCGAGGCCGTGGTGTGAAGCTACCGACCTGCCAGAGGACAGATGAGAGCAGCAGCACAGCAGGGAGTACTCAAGCATTCGTAGCACAACGCCTGCCTTGCCCTATTGTGGACCGAGAGTGTGTACTATTACTAGCGAGATAATCAAGCGACGAGAGAGGCGACTTCGCAGGGGAAAAGGGGCCCCTGTGGGCGCACCAGGGCCCGTGCGAAGTGGAAAGAACGAAGCGACGGTTTTTTATGGGTATGACTGAGCGGCTCGAAACAAGAATATTTATAGATATTCCCTCAACGTGGTGCCCGCCAACTTTCTCAAGTTTCCCGCAGCACAGGCTACAGCTTGGTTGCTGGCTCTGACACTGGTGCGTATTGAGAAGCTCAGAGCAGATGCACACTCGGTACCCCCCATAGAGGGAATATCGTTATAGGTTGACTCAAGAAAGTGTGATGACAGTAATCATAATCGTGATGAGTTGGTACTCAGTGGGGGCTCCCCACAACAGAATCCCCATCTGACTTGAGTGAGTTCGCTTGATACTGGACAGCCTCCAGGGCTCTAGACTGTATTTACTACGTCGTACAGACTGTGCTCGCCGGTAAACAGGGAGTAAAAGATGGAGCCCATGAAACTAAAGATCAACAAGCATTGCTGTTGCGAGGGGTTACGAAAAGCGATCTCGGAATTGCAACGCGTAGCCATCACAGACCGATCACAGAGAAGAGTACACTCCTTGGCCGGACAACAAGAGTCTTTCGAGCGAATCAGCTTTGTGTCTGCTCCAGACTCCGCCACCTCGCGTCATGCCAATTACTAGCGAGGATGAGCCCTCGAACTGCTCCGGGTCATGCGGATAGCAATGATTTGTTCCAACTTGCACCGCGGAGGTGGACTCATATCAGTTCAATCTTCTGGTGGCAGACTTCTACTTCCTGAGGGATTATTGACGACCCGCTTTTGTCGCGAGTCTCATGCAACCCAACATCTTCTCAGGCGATTCGCCTGCTCTAATCCGATTATTCTCCTCATTGAAAAACGTACCACATCGTACGACTGAGTGAGTGAGGGAAGGAGAGTTACAGAATCAGGAGTGGGTTGTCTGAGACAAGGACTCCAGTTGATCGGATCACCATATGATAGGCTCGCTGGTGTATGTGAATAATAGGACGAACTGATCATGATCATCTTGAAAAGCATAACACAGCTAGCTGAAGTGGACGACGAAATGTAGTGAGGCATCTTAATATGATATGCCGACAATGGTGATGTTACCACGAAACCGAAGATGATGAGCGGACCCAGCGAGTTGTCTATGGACACTGAGCGTGAAGTTCACACTGTGAACGCGCAGCTGAAGGGTCTTCCACTGCACTATCAGGAGCGTAGACAACTGACTTGAGTCAACCAACTGTGTCTTGCTCATCATATCGGAGTACAATCTCGTGGACATCGTATTTGTAGAGAGAGAACATTAAGACGATGTTATCAGGAGGGAGATCACAATGTTGAGACTGAAATAACCGACCGTTTTATCATATCTAGTAGTCCATGACGTAGACACAAGAGCTATTCAAACCATTCGCAACTACTGACGATTTCTATACCACTCCATGATTCTGATAATCACAGAACAACCTTTATGACGACTTATCAGCTCTTCGTGGGTGTACCAACGGTAGTAGGCGTGGTGGTAGTCGTGGACGGACTAGCGGTAGTAGACTGCCTGGCCAAAGCTTGTCGAACGGCCCTGCCAGCATTTAGTCGACCAGCATAGGGGAAGGCAGTACCGTTCCTGAACTTGACGACGTCATCGGAGGAATCCAATAAGGTCTCTACGACTTCGGGCAAAGTAAGGCCTAATCCGAACAGGAGAGCGGCAACTCCGGCGACATGGGAAGCGGGAACCGAGGAGCCAAGGTGCGACGTATATGTATTGCCGATAGAGGTCGAGTATACGTATTCCCCGGGAGCAACAATGTGGGTAAAGTTGGCGTAGTTGCTGAAACGTGATATCTCATCTCTTTTATTTGTAGAGGCAACACACAGCACGGGAAGCTCCGCGGCAAGGGAGCATGGACTTGATGAATTGACGTTGAGCTCTTTTCCCGGTATCGTGATACCAGGAGCTGCGATGATAAGATGGCCTCGCTGAGAAGCTCTCTCTGCTGCACTCTTCAATGCCTCCGATCGTCCCTCAAAGCGATAAGATGTAACGGAGACATTGGCGCCAAGTAACATCGCGAGCTCCAAGCCAAAAAGGACCTTGTCGAGGAAGGTCCCACCAGAGTCGAAAAATATCTTTATTGGGATGATCTTCACTGGCGCGATTCCGGCCACTCCCAGCGTATTGTTGGTCTGGGCAGCAATAATACCAGCACAACGCGTACCATGGCCGTGGCTATCATAAGGATTGCGCTCCCATTTGACGAAGTCGTAACCAAGAATCTCGCCGTCACGATACATCATGCTACCGACAAGGTCCTCATGCTCGTACTCAACGCCCGTGTCTACCACAGCCACGACTACATCACGCAGTCTTTGGTCCTCCAGCGCCTCCCAGGCCTCTTTCATACCGATTCTTTCGAGATTCCACTGCTCCGAGGCGAACCTGTCGTTCACTCCAAGAGCGGAAAGTTCAGAGGCTGCGCGACCGTTAGACAGAAAGGACTCTTCCGAGGATGCGTCCAATTGCATGGCATAGTTCGGCTCACATATCACGTCAATGTTGAGGGCCTCAGCGGCATCAGCCAGATACTGGCATACCTCCTCACGAGTTGCATTGCAGTTGCTCGAGGCAGTATCAATGACCTGCACCCCCACAGTGAACATACTCTCCACCGCCAACTGGTTGGACAGGCAGTCCGTCACAGTCGTCTCAGAGGCGGTCAGTCGTCTAGTGCCGAGAAGGTCAGCCAACATGTTTGGTATTGAACGAACGTCCACGATGGAGGGTATTGACGCCGACTGTAATAATCGAGAGGATGATGACGACTAGTTTGGGGGGGGGTCGAGCTGCTAGCAACATTCGGGGTGCAACACCGAACAATGATGACGACGATGATTATGAACTGATGGGCGACACTCTGAGAACCAACGTCTAGCGTGTGACACCATCGGTGACGGGGAGTATGACGCTACTGCCCTCGCGTCTCCGCTGTCCTCATTTGTGTCTCTTCACTCAAGAGTCCTCGGCAACCTGCGCCGATAGTGTGACAACTTAGTCACTTCTTCACCTAGTGCACTCATTTGCATTGGCCCTGTGGTCATCCTGACGACGCTGCATGGAACCGCTTAAGGGCTAGAAACTCTAGCCTGGTGTCAAGAAGATGCTGTCTACTATGACGACACCTGGGCAGCAGCCCAAGACTACCTATATGGGAGCTGTTGTTACAAATCGGTAATATCCAGCCTCACTTGAGCTTTATGCGGTTCGGCGAAGAGCATACGGAGACATGCTGAGGTTTGCTCGATAAGGTGTCTATGGTATAACTGCACTTCGTTAAGCTAGAACTGTGTTGTCCATGGCGCACCTCGAAGGTGCACTACATGTTGCTGCCCTTCCGGATGAATCACTGATGAAGAATCAGGTGTTGGCTCGAGATTTGGCAACTACACCGTTAACTGAACTACTGCAGACGGCTAAGAGCTTCACCAAACCCCCAGGTAGCCAGAATAATGTTGTGGTTCCACCGGATTGATGGCGGCCACCTTCTACGGCAAAGGAAAGAAAGGGTTCGGTAAAGGTGCCTCTAAGGGTCGGAGTGGTAAGCCCTTTTTCCCCTATGGTAAAGGTAAGGGAATATCCACAACTGTGACATCGTCACAGTTTGGCCCTAGAGGGCAGCGTTGGCCGATCAGTTCTCAGGCTCAACCATCAGGAAAGAACTTCAATAGTTCCCTGGTTCCAACTAGGAGATGGTATCAAGATGGCAAGGGCAACTGGCAACAACCTATTACATCAAAGGTGTGTTGGACATGTCATCAACCAGGCCATCTCCAATGTAACTGCCCTAGTTCTTGGGTAGCAGCGGCCCTGTGGGAAGAGCAAGAAAAGAGCTGACTATCTTATGGTCACGCGTTTGCCCTACCGGAGTCGGGTCAATCGACTTCAAGTGGGCTACCTCTGAAAAGTATTGGTATATATAAAGCTGATGAAGGGACCTATCTCTCCCTGACTGCTTTATGTGATTGGTGCTGCAGTAGATCATTGATTACTCGTCATTTGCTGGGAATTATCTCAGCTCCTCTTATTCAGTCTGATGCTGCCCTGACTGGGAACCTGATTCAGTTATCTACAAATACTTTGCCATATATTGGTGTGTCAATAATAAAGGTTTCCATTGATGGATTTGAGGTGACATTGGAACCACTTGTCGTTGAGTGTCTGCCCGTATCGTTATGATTAGTGCTAGGACTGGACTGCTTCAAGCAATTGCCTACTGCTGTTCGTTTTTCATATGATCATGCTACGAGATCCTCTCGTTTGGAACTTGCTGCCTCGTGTACTGATACTGAAGTCAAGTACTCTCGCTTCCGATTGCCGTCGTGTGTGGTTGTTAAGTGACTCCCAACCAAAGGCTTCTTCAAGAAGATCTCAACATCCGCAGAACCACAGTGCAACATACAGTGACAACATAGTGACAATATAGTAACGACATAGCGACGACTATAGTATGCACTATGTACCAACTACAGCCTGGTCAGTACTATTCGGCTGTTAGACTATCATCGCTACTCTTACCTTCACTGCTGCTGCGTATCATTAGTCTCAGATAACCATCTGACCTCATTATGCGCTTCGCACTAGCGTCCATAAGTATACGTGCTACACTAAGCTTATCGTAGTAAGCTGTAGTGCACGTTATCACTGGACTTCTCTCGAGTCCAATTCTACCACTCTTAGTCTCAAATAGCCACACTGTACTGAGTTATAGCGCAGTAGTGTGCACTATAGTGACAACATAGTGACGACTATAGTGTACGGCGTACTACACTTGATGGACGTGACGTAATGGAGGGCTGACGCCATGTACACTTGACTCAACGTTCGTGTCTCATTCTCTCCTCCTGTCTCAATTAAGCCAGGCCCACATGACCAGAAGCGCAAGCAAAGAGAAATTGCCATCAGAAAATGCCGCAAAATCAATCCCGTCAGTGCATGGAGCACCAAGGTCATCACTCCCTCATTTCCAATTGTAGCTGGCATCTCGCCGGTAACAACTTCCATCCCATTTGAATTGAGTTGTGTACCTCTGGTTATTGTTAAATTGACCTCGAATATATTTTGGGAACTGAGGATCGGTAATTTTAATTAGTGAGATAAATTTTAACTTGAGGCGTCGATATTTCAACTCGAGGCTTCATAGGTGTAGTATGATGTCATACTAGAGTAATTCTAGCACCACTCTCCTAGCGAAACTTTCAACTTGTACCTGTCTAGGAGAACCTAAAACATATTGTTGGCCTCTTAGGAGACTCCGCCAAAAAAACTTCCATCCTTAGACTTGTCGAGCTATGAGAGAACGCGGGTCCCGCCGTAATAATAGACAGGATCGGCCAGGGCCGAGAGAACCTGATTGATTGTTACGCTCCGTCTATGTTTATGCATGCAGAGTAGTCTGGGCAATAGCTCTTTCATAAGATCCATCTCACAAGCTCCCTTTGGCCTTGTGTTCCACGTATAAGTAAGAAGAATACAACAGATGGTGGAGAACCCGCTGGCACCCCTCCTGCGCCTACTACCACTTCTGCGACACCACTACTACCTATATTAACCCTCACATAGAGCTTCTACGCTATCTACCCCTCACTCATCTCAACGCCCTCTCTGAAGGACACTCACGTGAACTCACTTCACACAATCAACTCACCAAGCTTGAAAATGGCTACTCATAAACGGTCTGACGAGCTTCAACCCTCATGAACCATCTACCTAACCACCATTCTACCCCTACTACTGTGTACTACAACTTCAACAACGTCGCATATGTAATAAATACTGTTCGGGCCACACCACGTCAAACAAGCCTCCTACTCTGGAACAGTGGATATGAACTTCTTACATTCATCTCTCTACTTTCACATTACTCGCTCAGTCTACCGACCAAGTAGAACCTAGGGGGGTGAGCCTTTGTTACGCTCCGTATAGGGTCTGGGCAATAGCTCTTTCATAAGATCCATCTCACAAGCTCCCTTTGGCCTTGTGTTCCACGTATGAGTAAGAAGAATACAACATTGATGTGTGCTGGGCTCGCACCCAGGCCGCTAAACAGAACGGCAACACCAGCCTTGTGGGGAGGTCGCCATTGACGTGCCGGGCATATACGAATAAAGATTGCCAATGCAAGCCGATCGAGATCGTCATCGGAGAAGTTGTGACTATGATGACGGTGAGCATAAGCGAAGATATTGCTGATGAGATCAGGATGGTCGTACTCAACACCAGCGTCAACGACGGCCACGACGATCTCTCGTGCTGGGTGGGCCTCTCCTAGAGCGTCTACCACGCCTCAGCGATGCGCATCTCATCCAAGTTCACTGGTCATCGACGAGCTTATCATCAGTCGAAGTGGTGACCTCCCCGTTGGACGACTGCAAGGTCTCGAGTTCTAGTCTACCCGACTGCACTATCCGCAACTCTCCATTCTCCTCGCAGATAACTTCATAATCCTCCCCGAGTCCATCCAGGAAGTCACAGAATTCATCGATATTCAATTCACACGTAGCCATGCTAGTGTCGACCCACTGCATACCGATGGCCAGCATGTCCCGCACTCCACATGAGCAGCTCTCAAGCCATCCAGAGTCGGCTGGTGGGAGACGTCGTCGACCAGCGCCAACGGCAGTAGACAGCACGGAGGTCTACCCAATCGGTAGGGGGTCCTCCTGCCGGCATCGGACCCTGTAGGAGCCTTCGAAGATGACATCGATACTATCACACGATCATCTCCGAGTAAGGGTATGAGTGTAATCCGGGTAACACAAGCCAGGACATTGAAGAGGCTAATCTCAATCACGTATTCACAGATCAATGGTAAATCACTTAAGCCTAGCAGAATACAATCTCACAGATAGTGGCGTGCGACACGACAATGCCCTGGAGTGTAGTTACTAGACTGCGTCACTGCAACCGGTAGCAAAGCAAACCGGTCACAAACTAGCGGTAGAAATAGCGTTGCACGATAATCGTACAAAGGAAGAGAGAAAGCAACAAATACAGAGAGTAAATGTACTTAGCGTCGATAAGCTAGAGGGTAACGCAGTGAAAAAGATGTCTGGAGTCCAGACTCTAGAGGAACCTTGGAGCAATGCGCGAGACCTCGGATTTACGAAGACACCTCAGATTTACGAGCGCATCTCAGAATGATAGAGAGAACAGACTGGGAGTGCATGAGCTCAGTGAAGAAGTTAACACCATTTCACAGCAAAACAGGCGCAGATTGAGCGAAACCCTCAGGTTACCAAAGACACCTCAGGTTTACAGGTAGAGCACAGGATAGATCTATTTTTCCGAAGAGATACACATGATTGTGGACAACGCCTGGATCTACGATGGCCACGACGACCTGGCGCAAGCTTCGTCCTTTCAGCGCCTCCCACGCGCCCTGAAGGCCAATGTGCTTCAGGCCCCACTAATGCGAGACTAACGCATTAGTGTCAAGAGGGGCTCGATGGACTCTCGAGCTGCTAACGGACTCGAGAGCAGTTTGCTCCAATTGCGGGCTCACAAATCGCACCAATGTTGAGGGCCTCAGCGGCATCAGCCAGATACTGGCATACCTCCTCACGAGTTGCATTGCAGTTGCTCGAGGCAGTATCAATGACCTGCACCCCCACAATGAGCATACTCTCCACCGCCAACTGGTTGGACAGGCAGTCCGTCACAGTCCTCTCAGAGGCGGTCAGTCGTCTAGTGCCGAGAAGGTCAGCCAACATGTTGGGTATTGAACGAACGTCCACGATGGAGGGTATCGACGCCGACTGTAATAATCGACCGTTCATCGGCAATATCGGCCTTTGAGGCATCGACTAGAAGCACCGAGACGAGGGACAGTAATCACAGCATAGCGGAGGAAGTCAAATTGCTGATCGATAAGAGACTACCAGGGAGAATAGAAAGACGAGGACGGGCATTCGAGGGGGATTGAAGAACTCAACGCACATTGGGTGTGGCAAACAATTAGCGTCACATTTGGCGAACGTATTGAATTAGGGACAAGAGAACTCTGAAAACTCATTAGACTGCATTAGACTTCATACTAGGCCTTGGTTCAACACGAATCTTCACGCTTCTTGCCAAGCTCGCATAAATAAAAGAGTTGTTCTTCACGACAAACATGCGCAAAGAAGTGGCGCTAGAAACGCCACGATGGTATAACTCTCCTGTTTCGCTCCGCTGTAGACTTTTATGCACTCCCGAGCCGGAACAGAGCGTTCATCATTCGGCCGGACCGTCGGTTTCGTTAACGCCAACTCCACCGCCCTTGCTGCGTTCACCTTACCGAAGTTACCAACACGATTTCCGCCGAAATAATAGACGGGGTCAGTCGAGGCCAAGAGCACCTCCTTGATGTCGGCTGGGCCTAGGCCTAGCCCGCTCAGCAGAGCCGCGATACCCGCGATATGCGGCGTCGCCATGGAGGTACCGGACATGTACGAGTAGATGTTACCAATGTAGGTACTCGGTATGCCCACGCCCGGTGCTGCAATGTCGACGTATCTTCCAAAGTTACTCTCACGAGCCAACCTATTGCGAGCATACATGTCGGTAGAGCCAACACAGAGAAGATACTCCACCGTTTGTGAGTAGGCACACGGGTACGTCTTGGCTATGGTGATGTCTCGGCCGTCATTGCCAGCCGCAGCGAACATGAGGTGTCCTCGATCCGACGCCCTCTTCATGGCTGCCTCGAGGGTTCGGTAAGTACCATCACTCGTGTAGGAATGAGACGAGACTTCAACGCGCCTCGTGACGATGTAGTTGACGGCTTGGAGAGAATAGAGGAGATCGCCTTTGCCCATCTCATCGAAGGCCCGCAACGACATGATTTTAACCGGAGCTATTCCAGCGAGCCCTCTAGCGTTGTTGGTAGTGGCGCCGAGGATTCCAGCACAATGCGTGCCATGCCCGTTCACATCACGAGGGTCGAGGTCCGCATCGAAGAAGTTGTGACCATGTCGGCAGTCAGCGTCTGAAAAGATGCCGTCGATGAGGTCAGGGTGGTCGTACTCGACGCCGGTGTCAACGACAGCCACAACGATCTCTCTTGCGGGACGATCCTCTTGGAAGACCATTTCCCACGCCTCGCCAAGACGTATCTCATCCAAGTTCCATTGGCTTTCAACGAGGTCATCGTTAGCCAAATAGGAGACCCTACTGATTGGCAACTCAAAGGTCTCTGGTTCAAATCTATCCGACTGCACTATTCGTAACTCTCCATTTTCTTCGCAGATAACTTCATAGTCTTCCCCAAGCCCTTCCAAAAAGCCACAGAACTCAGCAACACTCAAGGAGCACGTTGCCAGGCCAGTGTCGACCCACTGCATGCCGATCGCCAGCATATCTTCCACTTCTGCTAAGCATCTCTCAAGTCGATCCGAGTCGACCCCCGAGAGCCTTCGACCATCTCCAACGCTGCTCGACAGGATGGCGGGGACAGTGCGGACGTCCACCCAATCAGTCGGCGGCCCCTCTGGCGGCACCGGGCCTTGGATCAGCCTTCGGGCCGTTACTGATGAGATCGACACTATCACTCGGTCATCTCCGAGTGACAAGATGGGCCAAACGGCGATAGCGAAGCGGAGTAGCATGAGGGCAAAGGAACAATCAGCCTGCATCTAACCTACTCAGTTCTCAGGGGCTGTTGCTTCACCTTTGTTGCTCATAGTCAACGCAAAGGAGGCGGGAAGGAATATAGAGCTTATCTACCTAGCTTTTACTCGGGGGGCTCTCGAGCTATGCGCGCATGGACAAGACGATTGGCACGTAATGAGTAACAGCGGTACCGCAACGTATCGGTCAACGGGAACAGCGACCTTTCGGCAGTTTCACGTTCTTGCACAACTCACTCCAAGCACGCACGAAGCACGCATTTACAAAACACAACTTAGCAGTCTTTGCGCATCAACCCTCAGTACACGCCGAATCATCAGCGTCTATAATTGTAACCGGGCCACATGGGCAAATAGAACTCAAGTCAGGGACTTTCGGCGGTTGTATGTCAGTCATCATCACATCCGCCTTGGCCCGTTGAAAGCGTGACAATCGTACTGAATGAAAACGTTTCCGAAAAAAACGGAGTCTCAATCCAGCATGATAGGGAGAAGTAGCTATAATAGCGACATTGATCCTGACACGCGTTCGCACCGACGTGACCAACGACCCACTCGTAAATGGGGAAAAAGAAATAGTAAACACCGACGACACGAATAAAAAATAGAGACTGGATAAGGGAGCGAATGAGTAAGCGGCTGGGAGTCCTTGGTGACCCCAGCGGCGGCATTATCTATCGACAGATCTACAAAAACAGGACGATAACTTTTATACCGTGAAAATAGATGAGTAGTTGTTCCACTTGTCAAAGTCGCCAGCAGCATCGCGGCTGCCGCAGTGACACCTCATCACCCCAACATTCATCCGCCGCAGGACGTCCTCAAAAGAACGCAAATAGAGAGCACTGATCGCAATCAGCAAAGTGCTAAACCGGCTTCGACGGCCTTCTTTGCGTTCAATCGGCCAGCAGGAGGGAAAGGACGTCCTTGGCTATTCTTGAGAGGGTCAGCGGATGATTCCAAAATATTCATGACTTGAGACTGAGTAAGGCCCAAGCTGTAAAGGAGGGCGGCAACACCGGCAACATGGGGAGCGGCCATTGACGTGCCACTTCTGGTGGTATACCTATTCAAGGGAGTTCGTCGAAAGTATGCCCTCCCCAGGAGCAGCGATGCGGACGAAGGGGGCGTAGTTGCTGAAGGACGACAGTTCATCATTGGGCGACGAAGAGGCCACACATAGCATGTCAACATCCGCGGCAAAGGGGCACGGATCACTTGAGTTAGTGTCGAGCAGAGCGCCGTTGTTACCAGCAGCTGCTATGATGAGATGACCTTGATTAGCCGCGTTTTGCATCGCAGTTTTGAATGCTTGACTCGGCCCCGGATGCCCATAAGAATGGGTCGATATAATTGCATCGTTAGCTACTGCATAGTTCAAAGCCCGGATGAGGATTGCAGTGCTACTTTGGCCAGCATCAGAGGACATTCTTATTGGCATGATCCTCACCGGCGCGATACCCGCTATGCCTATCTCGTTATCAGTCTCGGCACCCAGTATACCAGCACAGTGTGTACCATGGCCGTCAAAGTCATAAGGAGGACTACCGGGGTCAAAGGCATTATAACCGACGAGATAGCCGTCCTCATCTGTCAGGATGTTGTAAGCCAGGTCCTCATGGTCGAAGTCAACGCCTGTGCCTATCACGGCAACGTTAACCTGAATCGTGCTGTGGCCTTCCAACGCCTCCCAGGCCTCCTTCATACCGATTCGTCTCAGATTCGCCTGCCACCAGGCGTACTTATCATTCACACCAAGCAGATCCATAGAAAGGTTGTCGCTGGGCTCGGGAGCAGATTCCTCCGCTTCGGGAACAGTCTCCTCCAACTTAACCACGTAGTTGGGCTCGCATATGGCCTCCATCTCGAGAGCCTCAGCGGCATTCTCCAGGTATTGGCAGACCTCCTGTCGAGTAGCACGGCAGTTGACGGAGGCTGTGTCGATGACCTGCACCCCCACAGTAAACATACTCTCTACCGCCAACTCGTTGGACAGGCAGTCCGCCACAGTCGTCTCGGTGGGTGTCAATCGTCGTCTCGTGCCGAGGCTGTCAGCCAACATGTTTGGTATTGAACGTACGTCCACGAATGATGAGATCGACATCGCCCGCAGTGATGGGGAGGGACGCCGTAATGATGGCCTATTGATGGAGACGATGGTCTGGTCATCGGCAATGTCGGCCTTGGAGGCGACTAGAAGCACCGCGACGAGGAACAGTAGCATCGAGAGAGACGTGTTGCTGATCGACAAAAACTTGGCTGTCGTAATGACAAGCGAGGACAGATTAACGAAGTCACTCAACTCACGCAGTAAGACCGACTAACAATCAGTGTGAGCCTGAGCAGCCCCATTCAATTAGTTGCATGAAGTTCATTAGGTCAATGACATTGGCGATACAGCCGACTCTGTGCTGTTCTAACACTATGTCGGCAATGGGAACCATTCCGTCCGTTTCCATACCGCCACGCCTGAGTGCCCTCCACCGGGTCACCTTTCGAAAAAGAAGATTCACGTTCTCGGCGAGAACTTCTCACACTTGCATGCATACACACGCGGTCAACATCACGCTATATGTCCCCCTGGATACTCGATTCAGTAATAAACAGGAAAACGTCTCAAGGGCAGTATCGCTGCTCCATGAGCCCGGACGGGAATCGAGCGATCGCCACCCGCTTCATCACTGTGCAGCTCGGTGAAAGCAGCTGCATACCTCTACGGCACGAAAGTGGCTGTTATCGATATTGCCTTGTGACACTCTCCCTGATGGTGTCACCGTGACGCCAGTGCGTCCTTGTCACCGCTGTCCCCATCGTGTCCCCTTTGCACTCTAATGCTACGCTCGTATGTTGATGCGTGCAGGGTAGTCTGGGGATTAACTCTTTCATAAGACCCACCTCGCCCTTTGGCCTTGTGTTCTACGTATAAATAAGAAGACTACAACATCTAGGTCGATCGTAGGATTCCCTGAGCTCTTACTACGCCGGTGGCAGTTGCATGCCTTGGCTTCATAGTCACGGTGACACCGCTGCATGCCACAGCCGTGACGCTAGTATGACGAGGACGTCCATAGTGCACTACCAGTCGTAGTCCAATGGTGAGTCACCATTGGTGACGAACGTGCACTATCGTGGTGGCCTTGTTGTACTGTAGCTTGGTAACGACAGCGCGGTAACGACATAGGGTTCAAGGGGTGGCGTTACCGGGCTCGAAGAAAGTTCGAGAGCTATACTCATGCTTTGGTTTGCATACGAAATTGTGTTTCGATTTTCAACTTTTCTGTCGACTCAATTGTGCGACTCAACGGTGTTCCAGCGACGTGTGAGTGATTTCTAATGCGTTTTTCTCGCTGAAGAGTGAGAGTTCAACTCCGAAACTTCGAGAGGACACTGTAAGTCCACTATCCGAAATCTTTGCATATTTTCGTGGAGAGTGTCAGGAATTACAGCTCGAAACGGCCACAAAGAGGAGGGATTTAACGTTGGAAAGGTCCAACGCGGGGCGGCGGGAGGAAAACCTCGCTGAAGCACTCGTCTGTGCACCGCTTGCGCTTGCACTCGAGAGCAGGGACGAATAAACCGATGAGTAGCAGACTGACAGAAAAATATCGTATGTAGGTAGCGTAACTGGAACCGATGGTACGCAGTAGCGGTAACTGAGATACTTGTAACGAGGATAGTCTATCCATCGCAATTAATCATAATCACTATAGTGTACTGCTGTCGGATGACTCATCCGGGATGAGGCCCACACAACCCTGTAACTTGCGCTGTATGCTGATTACAACCTCTGTAACGAGCACGTACGCCTTATCGGGTGATCGTGACAACCCCCTTCCTCCTTGTTACCGCACATCATTAGTCACAGGTTTGCTATTTCCCTCTGACCACTCTCTGCAAGTCTGCCATTTGCGTGTCATCTACTCATCCTTTCTCCGGACTCGGGAAAAGCATATGACTCGCACGAAAGGCCGTGACGCTGGTGGTTGCCCGCCATGAAGAGGTCCTGTTTTCATACGATAGCCATCCTGCGGCCCAGGATGGAGAGCGAAGCAGGCAAAGATGGAATCCGAATTCCACTGGAATTATTCCAGTGTTCCAGGCCGCTTTCCCAACACCTTCACGCCCTCAAGTCGATAGATGAGATGAACCAGTGAGAGGCGGCTTCCGCAATTGACACATCTATGCACTGAATGGAGTTTAACTGGAAACGTCGAAGGTAGCGTAGATTGAGACTACTGCTGGTACAACAGGAGACCGGTGTCAACGTGGATGGAGGCGCAGTCGAGAGCATCGACCGCCTCTGCAAGAGCCTCATTACGAGCTCGGGCCTCGGGATCTGAAACGGCTCATTGTAAAACGGCTTACCGGGAATCGAACCAGCGACCTTCAGGTTACTTACTAACGTCCTCATTGTCATTCCGCTCCTCCATTGTTGCTCTCGCCACCTCATGTCTGAATCGAACTCTCATGTTCAGCGCCGCTTTGGCCACCAATTCCATCATCGCCACTTTAGTCGTCGGCGGATCCAAGTAATAAAGCCAAAAGGAAATAATACTCGCCTGTTGATTAACCGATGGGGCAATCACGCTCTTCGGCACCTGACCGCAATATAATTTCGTGGCGCAGTGACGCTATCAGCCCGACCGCCACCAACCTCAGACAACTTGATGATGTGCTCCGAATGTAGTCGATGTAGAAGCATCTGACACTCTTCCCGATCGATCATGCATCGCTCCGCCACCCGAATCGTTTCCGACTTATACCCCGTCGTGAGCAAATACTGGTAAACTCGAGCTCCTACCACACCATACCTACCAAAGCAGCGAGATCGATCACCGGGGCGCGCGCTTCTGACACCACACTCACTTCTCAGTCAATATCGAATGAGTTAGTTCCTCCGTCAACTTGGCCATAACATTCTTCCAGTCCACTCGGTAGCTAGCCGGTCCACTCTGAGTCATTGCTGTTGCCGCTGCGGCGGAGGCAGCCGCCCGTTTGGACGTTCGCCGCTTCGTCCCCGTGCTCTGAGACACGACCAGGCTGAACCATGAACGAGCAACAACCCGATAGACCACGTCGGACTACAGAGCAACGCACAATGAAATCAAATGTTCGAATTGAGGGAAGAGGAGGCTTCAACAGGCGACTGCTACTACAACCACTTTCAAAAACGACCACCGAAGACATGGTGGGAGGGAAGAACATCTTCGATAGAGCGGCCAGCGTGGCATTGATGCACTCCGTGGCAATCTACATGACTAGCTGCGACTTAGTGTGAAGGAAAATCCCGACTATCCTCCCCAGGGTAGCCAAGCGGTGACAGAGACTGCTCGAACTGCGCATGAGAAGACTGGTTCAAGTGCTGTCATAAGAGAACCGCGCGCCACGAAATTCTCACGGCAGTTGCTGCTGCAGCGGCGGCAGCGTTGGTGCAGAGGACAAGAGCGTCCTGATGTTTGCTGAAGACGTTGAGGTATTTAATCAATTCATCACGTTGTCGATTCATAGTGGCTGATGCCGATGAACCTATAGGAGTATCTTAGGTCGAAGCATGCAAGATATGGGGAAGGTTACCAATGCCGGAAGAAGCCGGGGAGGATGAAGGTGATGATGACGGAGTCTCGTGGCCACGAGTCATCCAATCCAGGAGATCGTCAACTTGGAAGGTATCTGAGTAGTCAGTCAGCACATGAGAAAATACATGAATCGCTTCGCTCCGCCTCACCAGTAGTGCAATCAGTCAACTTAGTATTATCCACCGGTCCCATCGGAGGCTTCACTGACTCATTCAGCATCACCTAGATGAACACACATTACTCCACCCCTTCTCACCCCGGTTCAATCCCCGGTCCCTCCACCTGGAATATTTTCCCGGCCGCCGGGTTCATCCTCTTGCCCACATACTCAACAGCAAGCTGCTTGATCAACATCATATCAAGGGCCACTTGGTTCGGTCGAAGTACCTGCCGAACAGCCTCACTGTCCCGCACGTCACCTCGCTAAACCCAGGACGCCCTCAGCGGCGGAGACCACCACACCCATCAGAAGTCGCCATTTCCGGAAGCAGTCAAGTCCCAGCACCGGGGAGGTGGTCATCGGCACCGACACTTAACGCTCCATCAATGACTTCGAGTTGGCCAATAAGATACTCGATGGTAATACAAGATACCATCAGCAGGGCGAGCGAGATTTACACTCCACAGAGAGCGATGCCAACAATGCTGCTTACCCCGCCGCCTTCTATCTGAACCGCATCTATCTTCTTCATCAGCCTTTTGCTCCTGCCAGCTTGCTGTCGGCCCCCTTTAGCACCCCTACCCCCTGCAGCGCCAGCCGCTGCCCTCTTACGCGTACCCGCCTTAGCCTGGCAACGGAAGAGAAATTGGGGAAACACCCATGCGAAGCGCTTATCGAAAAATCAACGGCGAAAATGATATCTAAGAGACCCGACGACAGTTGAATCGAAGATGGACCACAGGCGAGCTCCGAAAGCCACAGCCATTCTACTATACTGACAAAGTTGATGCTACGCGCTTGCTGAGACAGAATGAAACCGTCAACAGTGGAGCCAACGCAGACTGCAGACGGGTCGTTCGGCAGGGATAAAGAACCCTTGCTCATCACCTTCGGCTGCCAACGCTTTTTTCTTCCTCGTTGGCGCCGTGACCTCTCCAGGCTGCTGATCGCCCGCTAGTAGAGCTAACTCTGGCGACATCATCAATAGATCATCCGCAGCAGCGATATCTGAGACAAGCACGCATGCACAAAAGATACCAACAAATAGGAGAGAAGCTCTATCGAAAGCAACACGAACGCCAGAGAAAAAGATATCGAAGGTCTCGGTGAGAGATGGCATTCGAAAGTGCACTCGCCACCCGCCCACGGCACAGTCCAGAATTTGGATTGATATCAATCAAGCAAAGCTTCTAGTATCTACTTCCTGGCGCGACAACAAGACACGAAGCTATCGAATCGTGACTGGTACAGCTGACCAAGCACTGTGCTGATCCGTCAAGTCACCCCTCAGAATACAGGACGTCGCGAGCGTTTCCACTCACTACCTTCCTCCGCCCCGCCACCGATATCAGGGATCATCGGACTTTCCTCCTCAGGTGACGACGCCATCTCGTCCGACCCGTCGCTCTTCTGAGGCGTGCCCGGCGGCGTCGGCGCCTTCTGCTGCTGGTCAGCAGCCCTCAGGCAAGGTTCCACTCTGTACAACACCTAGAGGATATCAGACGCTGCTGCCACAGACGCTCGTAACAGCTTCTGCGCATGCTGACTTTCCCTCATCCGAAGGTCAGCAAGCTCACCGCGAACAGAACGACGCCCTCAACATCAAATACTCAGCGAGGACGGATATCAACACTGCGATCGACGAAGCCTGCTTATTTCACGCCGCCTCGCGCCGAATCACAGCGACAGACAGACCAAACTTACGATATATTTTCGGATAACTTAATATCACTTCAGAAAACCCCCCTGGACGAGTGCTAATTCCCCAGACCTTACATTGCTGGTAACCAGCTCGATCAATGCTGCCTCCACATCTGCCTTGACCTCCCTCATCGGTGGTGCATGCTCTCCGACGTACTCTGAAGGGCGTAAGATACCCCACCTCCGCTGCTGCAGGCATCAGCCTCACCTCGCCATCGTAGTGCTGTAAACTCAATCAGGTCATCCCACGGGACTCTGCCACGCCGCAGGACCTGACCTTCGATCTGCAAATTTCGCTCGCCCGGAAATATCTTTACCTCGGCCATGACATGCACCGCCACTGGTCGCCGTCGACCCATTTGTTGCTGAACGAGGTTCATATACTTGGGATATCGTAAACGAGCTATAACAGCACTGGGCGAGGCACTATACAAAACCTAAAAATGACGTCACTCGGGATCGAACCGGCGGCCTTTCGCATGGGAGGTGTACCAAGTGCTGCGGCGGAGCGCCTGCTTTCTCTTGGCTCGGCACTTGAACTTGACGAACCATGTGAGAGACCGCTATGTTGTTTTGTAGCAAAATCATCAACGCGTCGCGGATGCACGACCAAGTCATTCTATCTGCAATGAAAAAGACAACATGGTGGGATCGAACCGGAGACCTTCTGAATCGCCATCCTCACTCGTAATCTCATGCACCGAATGAGTGACCTTCGCATCCGTCCGCAGATCCAGTGGCCAACTGAGCTCCTCGTTCACATACTTGCTCAACTCCGGGAACCTGAGCATCACTCCTCCAGCATTCCTCCGCTAGCGTTCGAAAATACGGATATCCTATCCCAATACTTCGGTCAGAAAAAAAACTCATTCGTCGTTGTTATTTTGGTAGTAACAGCAAATTGCTGTGGTCATCACAGTAATAGTCCCGAGGGGCGCTCGGAAGGGTGCTATGAACAGAGCGCAATAGCATGAATTTACTGCTGTTAGATATAAGACTGAGTAGTGGTGGTAACCACTCTAACCTACCTCATGGGCCCTCTTGATAGAAGGCAGCTCGCTACAGCGGAGACGGCGGGACCAAACTGATCGGTGATTATATCACAGCAAAGCTTGTGGACGGCCGCCTGAGGAGCCTCGATCGCCGGGGCATTGAAGGGGGGTGGCCGAGACGACGGCGCTGATGACGAGCCGACCATTGGGAATAGCCAACCACTAAAATGCACTCACTGGGATTCGAACCCGGGTCGATGTAAAACACAAATCACTGCCCTCTTTAAAAATGTCTGAAGTTCAATAGTGTCGGAATAGTATTATAATCAAATATCATCCAAACTTCACACGTCATCTGATAAAGCGTTGAGGAACTTCAAGGCCGACCAAGAGTCCAAGATTCACTCTAGAATGTCCAGCACAGCCATGATCTCAGTGAGATACTCAGGGTAGTGATCGTGGCGTTCGACCAACTTTCCCAGATCAACATTTTCCACGCCCGAGATCCCCCGAGCAGGGCTCAGCCCCGCCACCTTGACTCCCCACTCCATGTAACGGTAGAGGAATCCTAACACCCAATCACTGCCAGAGTAGCCATTGACGAATCTTCCGGATACAACCGCGCGCGCCCTGAAATTAACACGGTTTAGGAGGGTGGGGGACTTGAGTGGCCTACCTCCGCCATGCTTTCTTATGATCAGACCCCACGGCAGGGGCGTCGAAAGTGACGGCGATCGGGGCTCCCAACAAAACAACGTTTTGAACGACATTGAAGTATCCTTTGCTGTACCTACAATATCCGAAAATATCTTAGGTCGGAGAGTGTAAGATTCAAATAGGTCGAGTGAATCCGAGTTGAGTTTCCCAGTTCTTACAAAATTTCTAAACATTTGAAAATGACACGTGCGCCGTTGCTGATGCCCACTAGAGTGACTGGTCGATTCCCCACACAATTCGGGTCCATAATAGCGGAGGCCAAAACCTCTCCCGCCACGGACGACCGATCACGTACAACCTGAAAGAAAATACCCTCGCCGGGAATCGAACCAGGGACCTTTCGGATTACCAGCCAGGTGTTGTCCAGGTCAGTCATGTACTTTATAATCC
Source organism: Perkinsus olseni (assembly GCA_013115135.1). Taxonomy (NCBI): domain Eukaryota; phylum Perkinsozoa; order Perkinsida; family Perkinsidae; genus Perkinsus; species Perkinsus olseni. Next base: position 42,785 of record JABANP010000039.1, read on the forward strand.
ACACTGGGAACATCGCAGTTGCTGCTGCCGCCCCAATCGTAGCCTGCAGCCACAGACTGGCCGCCTGCTTTGCAATCTCGTCCGTGATCAATCGACGCAGAACCTTCACGGAAGAAAAACAATAACAAAACGACCTTACCCAGGTGGAGGGTAACCCTCTGAGAGTTAGACCGGTTCTGGAGAGGTCCCCTCTGTGGGCTTGTTCCTCGACAGGAATAGCGCGATTTTTTCGTGCCTCACCAAAACAGGATGAAGTAAACCATCCAGTAAACCAGTGGAAAAGAATAGTGGACTAGTGGATCGTCAGCAGTCATTCAACGCGTTGATGGAGTTGAGATACAAATTCGTAAATTTACCATAGCAGATCCAAGCATCAACCAAAACGCCACCCAAACCTCCGTCCCACCCGCGGCCTACGCTTCCGAGCCTGAGGAGATCATGGCTCTCCCAATTCACCGCATAAACTTCGCTCTGCCGGGTCGGATGTCCACCATATCGATTCAGACTGCCGCTGCCGGTGGTATCCTCGCCGTAGATCTCGGGTTCGATCCACGGAAGGATCACATCATCCCGATCCCGAAGCCATCTACGAGTGACACAAAAATCTCACAACATGAGGCGCTTCGCTCCGCCTACCCTCCCACACACAGTCGCAGCTCCAGTGCTCCCGGATCACTCGCCTGACCTCGATCGTTCGCCGCACTGTCGGTCTGGTCCACTTTCCGCCCCCAGGAATCGAACGCACGACCTTTGGATTTCAATATCGCGCTTTCAGCGTAGGCGTCCTTGAATTCAAATTCATGAAGATCTCCCCATCTTCTGTTCATCTTGAATCCGGTAAGACCCGCCCCGCCAGCCCCGAACAGGACCGCCACTCCGGCCGTCCCCACAGCCGCCAGAAAACCGCTGGCCGAGACGATCAGTCCACCAACAGCCACTCCTAGTGAACCCAGACTCCCGAGAGCCGTACCAACGCTAGCCAGACCTGTAGGCAACAACAAGCAATTTCGTGGCGCAGTGACGCTCGTTTGCTACTACCAGCAACCACTGCGGGTGCGGCCAAGCCTCCAGTGAGTGCAAGGAGAGCTCCTCCGCCCAAGGCTGCTGCGCCAATTTTCATGCGTCTCGAAAGCCTCGACCTGGTGGGAAAAGGACACTGGCGGCGAGTACGGCACTGAGTTCGGGCGGGGCACGAGCTGAGCAACGCTGACTGATCTCAGTACTCTCTAGAAGGGACAGCATTCTATAACGGGAAAGTGAACAGCCATCAACAGTCGATGGTATATTAGAACCCGGGTCGATTGAATGATGAATCAGCCTCTTAACCGCCAGGCTATTCCTACCCGCTGCTCGCCCGAACATGATCAACTCCCGGCTGGACTCGATTCTCCAGTTGGTGATGCTGCTGCTCTTCTTCCTCTTCCTTCCCTCTTCTTAACGCCTCATTCAACTCCAATCCAACTTCACATTCCCACCCCTCGATAACGTGTGCAGATATACCGAACAACCCGGCCATCTCAAACAGCGCGCAGCGAGTGCCTGCCAACCAAAGATTCCAACCCACTAAATCTCCTAAGAGAAGGAGTCAGGTAGACGGGCTGAATCAGCCCGCACAAGGAAGATCCCCCCGTCAGTGATAGTAAGACGCCAGTCGCATGCATGCACACCAACGACCATCAAAGGACATCATCCTCATCGCTCTGACCGACCGTGAATATTACGACTGTTATAAATATGTTGCTTCGCTCCGCCTTCTTTCGATTTCTTTTTTCCACTCCGCTTCTTCTTCTTCCTCTCATGGTTCACCTCATCTCCCGTAGACTCTCCTGGACCACCGCCAAGGAGGTTGAGGGTAAGGTCGCGCAAAACCAAGGATACCTAAGATACTATCCGTTCCAAGTTTGTGGCGCGCGGTCAACCCACCGATGATTTCCCTCCTTCAAGTGTCATGAGATGTGCCACGAAGCCGTCCGCCTCGGGAGGTGGCGTTCGCCATTGCAGCTGAAACGCAACAACAATCGGCGCTTCGCTCCGCCGCGTAAAAACCCACCCCTCCCGGAAGGTTCATCTCCAGCAATTGACTCAGCGCTCTACAGCAAGCCTCGTCCGCGTCTATAATGTCCAGCACAACCTAGAGATATCCAGAGTTGAGCGTGTAGGATACAAAACAGGTCAGATTCACCTCTAATGACCTCCTTGCCCACGTCACTACGGCTTTACCAAGTTTAGATCCTCTGTACTTGTGCCTCCCCCACATAGGTGTTGGAGACGACGAGGCAGCATTCTTACTAGTATCCTGAAAGATACGGCAGCTTCCAAGGTCCAACCCAATTGGTATCTTTACATCGCCAACATCGTCGTCGTCGTCATCACCATCACTTCCCTTGCACTCCTTCCAATCGGCTAGCCACCGTCGAGCCAGTACACTCACTACACATACCCATATACCGCCTAGACTCATCCTCATCTGAACACGATTTGCTGAAGGAGTGGTATGAGCACGAGCCTCCACTCATATTCCTAGCAGACTCCCCCCGACGTTGCACAAGGAGCACCGAAAAAACGATTGAGCGCAACCAGAGCATTCCTGTCGAGCGAACGTCGACCAGTGCCAGAAAATCACCAACGCCCCGGGGCGGGCACAGCAGCTAAGGGGAAGGGGGAGCCGATGGAGGTCCATAGTACATCACTAGGTAGTTCCCTGAGCATCTTAGTGCCCTCAAAGGTTGTCCTGTCATTAGTCGCTCTGGCCTCCTTTATGGCATCTACTCTGTTAGCCCGGAGGTCATGGTACCTACCAGCAGGAAGGACCATCCCACCTCTGAGTCGGTCTGAGGCATCCTCGAGGAGATATCGAATACTTCGCGCATACAGCCACCATGCCCTTCAGGATGCCTCGACACGCCGGGCCAGGCTTCGCCACATCCGAATTCAAGCTGCCCGTGCCACCCTCCGCCGCCCCAGCCTTCGCAGATTATCGTGCTGCCGTTATTTGCCGACATCCCTCCGTCCGCGGAGACTCCGCGGCGGAGTCGAAGCTTAGTGGTCTGTCGTCCCAACCCACCCCACGCATTCCCCTACTACCGCTCCCTCGCCGCTTTGACTGCCATCTTGTGCGCCGAAGTATTCTCTACGCTCGCAGCCGCCGGCACGATTGCCGTAGACGATGCCTCCTCGCTTTCATCTAACAGCAGACTCTTCTGCTCTTCTGTAGCCTGAACAGAGCCCTACGATTTGGGGAAGTTTTGGTACGGAAACTTGCACGCATGCACACCTTCCCGTGTTTGCTATGTTTCTTTTTCTTCCTCGTGGATCCTGCCGACGACGGCTCGCTATCCGGCAACTCTTCCTCCTTTTTGGCATCAGCCCCTCCAACACTGTCGAAGTCAATCAAGTGCGCATTAAAAGTGACAGCACCAGGGTTCGAACCCGAGGCCTCTCCCACCTGGCTGTCATACACATTACCAGCGCCTCTACTCATGCCGACCCGAGACAAGCATAAAACCAGAAAACAAAACCTACACAGCCGCAGCCCCACTCCCGACCATCCCTCTCTTATAAAGCACTCAACGTCACGCGCCACGAAATTCCCCAATGAGACGTTAACTTCCACCCTATGTGCGCTTCGACTTGGACGATTCGTAATCTTGCTTGTACATTTTGATGGTCTTGTCACACTCTCCAGTGATCAGCCTTTCTCCGGACCTGTAGATATCCAACCAACTCATACCACTCCATCCCCAAATCCCGATTGAGCTTACTTATCAAAGGCCAACGCATAAATGCTTCTCTCGCTGCTCATACTCCCTGGTTGAGGTGGGGTGTTGATGTCCTGGAAGATTTGCCCCGAGGCCCAATCCCAGAACAGAAGGTGGCCAGCGTCCGTGCCCGCCACCATCACCGGCGAGTCCTACGAGACAAGCAGCTATCATACAGACTTTATACTCTAGTAGATATACGCAGAGCATGAACCCCTGCAGCCCTCAACCCGCACAGGTTCGATACCCACCCCTTCATCTCTTATCTTCAGACAGTGCATGACTGTACCAGGAATATTATGATCAATATTGCGCTCGAACACTCCATCAGGGGACCTCCACACTTTAATCTGAAAAGAAAATACTCTCCGATCTACACCAAGTCATCCACAGGTTAACCTACATGATCTGCTGCTGCTGATGCAAATAGCGGTAGTCGAGGATGTACGGCCAATGCCCTGACGCCCTTCTTGTGGTGCGTAAGAGTAGCTAAAAGATACCATCACTCGCGCACAGGGAAGAATCCATGAAGATACCATTCGGCGGCGACGAAACTGCTCACTACATCATTCTCCGACCGAGTGAAAAAGCTTTGTCAACCAATTTCGAAGAGTGTTCAGCCCAGTTGAACTTCGTAATGAAAAATTAACTTTTCGTCGAGTGATCAGACTGTTCACTTGATCGGGAAATAGTACCAGGAGCAAGAAAAGCCCAAATGTCGGAGCCCTGGATCGAACCCGCGACCTCCCCCCAGCACTACTTCGGCACTTTCCAGCCTTCAAGTCCCACAGCCTAATAGTCGAGTCCATAGAGCCCGATATAACCTGTGGCTCCATCTGCTGCGACGCGAGACAATTGACGGTACTAGTATGACCACCCAAGACGTGAATGGCGTGCTTGGTTCGGATGTCCCACACCCTAAAAACCACCACTCAACATCCTCCGAGCTAACAACCATCACGACTCACCTAACCGTAGCATCACGACTGCCAGTGAAAAGAACGTCCAGAGTCGGGTGCGTCTCCATGCAGTACACGCCACTCAAGTGACCATGGTAGCTTCGAACGACCTATACAGCGATGGGTGCGCCGTCGTCACCGATTGGGGGAGGGCTACCGTGTTCATCTCGAGGTCCCAGCACTTGACCATATTGTCCTCACCGCAACTGAAGAGGTACTTCAACCGTGGATGAAGTTTGAGGCCTCGGATGTTGTGTATATGACCCGTCAGGGTCAACTTCAATGTACCTATTCAATACGATAGGCTGGATCGAACCCGAGTCGGCACCATGAGTGAAGAAAATACTAACCGCCACACTAATAGGGACGTGGTACGAGAGCACCTTGCCCCTACTAGTAGAGTTACTAGTACGGTTAGCAAGCTTTAGTATCGCTTCTCCCACTCCAGCCACTACGTACCACAGTCGAAGCACAAACACTATCAGTAGGCGAATACATCCCCTCCACCCTCACTACCCGTGGCCAGATCCCAAACCTTGATCATCTTATCATTCCCGCCACTCACAAAGAACTCGTTACTCGGGTCCACATCCAAGGCACGGACCCAACCCTAATGACACCAACTTGAAATGCCAACAAGACCCGTCCCCGTCCGACCTGATGGCCTTGCACCACTCTATACAGATTCCAATCAGGATGCCACTGCTGCTTCGGTCGATGACGACCAATGTTCTCATGAATCGCCAATATCCCCTTAGCCGTCGTACCAGCCGTCCGAGCCACCAAACGACTCTCCCCCGGCAAACGGTTGACCCCTGCACACAAGGAGCTGCCATCCCCACGCAAGCCCCGCTGCCTACTACCTTGGGCGGCTACCAACGCCGTGCTCGTTGCCTTCACTTCAGGCAGCTCGGCCGCGGGCCCAGCAGCCGCACCGGCCGTAGGCAAATTCAAGACGCTCATCTTCTGTCCCATTTTCGTGACAGAGAGGTCGACATCGCCAAAGTTGTCCTCAAAGATTCTCCTCTGCTTAGCCTCTCTTATCTCGGGAGGAGACACTACGTGATGAGGGTAAATGTCGTGAGGCTCCGGTCCGGGTCGCCAGAGCTCCAACGTTCGTTTCTGATTCAATTTGACCAAGTCCGTGAACTTCACCTGATGACCCTCGGCCGACGACGATGAAGGGGCGGCCGCCGTGGCAGCGGTAGTGGAAGCCATGGACCAAGCAACAGAACACTGCGGGTACGTCAAGAGAAGGAGAGAATCTCAAGCATCAGAAGATTTCGATTATCATCACCAGACACAGGCAAAGATGAACCAGTGAACGATCGTGGCAAGTCGCGTAGAGGCCACCCTCTGTCCAACCCACGCATCAACATAAGATACGTAAAAGATACTCTACCTACTCTCCTCACAATGACGATTAGACACTCAAACTCCGCAGAACACAGTACACAACCTCAACACTCCCTTGAACCGTTCAAATTACACCTACTCTCAGGACTCGAGGCCCCTATTCGGTAGGATAGCTCATCGGTTCCACACTCCGCCAATAGTATAGCTCCCAACACCAGGCGTGTGAAAATATTGCGAAAAATGCCAGTCCGGCCGTTATCGGCGCTTCCACAGTCAACGCAAGTCTGGACGATTCTCATCAAACACGGTGAAGCTCCCATGACAGAATAAACAATGTGCCCGCTGTCTACTAATCAACACAAAATGACTTTGACAGAAATAGCGCTGCCTAGCAACGCTAAGCCTCTTCTGCCGCGTGGGACTCCACACCTCCCTCCCTCGACTACCCCTACAAACTCAAGCCAACGGAAGCAATCATAACAAAACGGCCAAGGCTAAGAAAACATCACAAGACCCTGATAGAGACCTCTCCACACTCCCCAACGCCACCCAATAGAGCATTGATAATCAACACGACAATCCAGGGATTCCCGTACCTCGAAAGGTTACCGCCAAGCCGCCAAGGATTAAATCTTCCATCGTGGCCAAATCTAGGTAGTAATAGTCCAATCATCATCAAAACTACAACAACGGGACAAGGTGAGGCATCCACAGACTTAAGCCTGAGTGGTCTCAGCCTCGCGGCCGAAGTACTTCCTCTTCTCATCAGAGGTCTGGAACCTACCGTGACCGTACTTGGAGGAGGTATCGATGAACTTCAGATCGATCTTCTCCAAGGCGTTACGGCTGGTCTGGGCGAGAAGGCTCTTACGGAGAGTGATGACACGCTTCTTAGGACCAGTGACGGTACCCTTGAGCATGACCCAGTCCTCGTTGATCTCACCGTAGTGGGGGAAGCCACCCATGGGGGTGATGGCCTTCTGGGTGAGATCGTTGGAGCCAGCGGCGTTGTTGGGGTCCTCACGAAGAGCCTTGCCAACGCGGTAGATCTTCTTGTTGATCTCAACACGATGATGGTAACCCATCTGACCGGCACGAGGGACCTGGAACTGGACACGGGCCGGATGCCAGGCACCGATACAGGCAACCTTGCGGAGACCACGATGGGTCTTACGGGCAAGACGAGTAACGCCCCATCGGGTGGTGACACTAGTGTTACCGTGACCCTTAGTCACACCGATGACATCAACCATCTCGTCCTTGTCGAAGACAGAGGCGATCGGGACCTCCTTCTCGAAGAGAGACTGGCAGAAGTCGACCTTATCGGAGACAGAGCCACCGTTGACCTGGATCTCGACGATGTGGGCCTTCTTCTGGGTGAGCTTGACCTTGCTGACCTGGGTGTGCATGATGGCACGCACGACCTGGCAGTACTTCTTACACCGCTGGACCTCGGCGTCATGGTCCTTCTCCTGGTACTTGGTGAAGGCCTTCTTCTTGGAGTGATACCAGTTCTTGTAGAAGCGACGACGCACCTCATCGGACAAGTGCTTGGCCCACACAGTGGTGAGAGCACGAAGACCGTTGGGGGTCTCGACGTAGCCGACGAAACCGACGCAAACCATAGGGGGAGCCTCCAAGACGGTGACAGCCTCGACGACCTCCTTCCTGTGGAGCTTGGAACCCGGCTTATCGACATCACGGACGATATGGGTCATGCCGGCCTTGTAGCCCATGAAGGCAGTAAGGTGGCAGGGCTTGGACTGGTCGTCCTTAGGGAACGACTTTACCTTACCCTTATGATGGCGGGTACGCTTGCGGGGCAAGAAACCCAAAGACCCGTGACGGGGGACCTCAAACTTCCTATGAGACATGGCGGTAGTGGACGGTGCCTTGTGGGAAGATTGGCAACTGGAGGGCAACGACAAGTTGATCGATTTTGCTCATTTAGCTATGTTGTGCAGCGGTCCGCTCGGGTTCGATCCCTGCCCACGGCATTATCTGCCGCGCGCCACGAAAATACGCGCACGCCCAGATCATGAGCAATATTTGAGCCGGTCACCCGACTTTGATTTTTCTCTCTATAAGAGGCCATCGCCCATGGCTGCTGTTTCGACGTCCCTTCGATTCGGCCCGTCCGCCCTCCTCGTCCGTCGCTCCGCTGTCGCAGCCCGTCGGCTGTTCTGTACGGAAGAGGGGTCCGCTGGCGCCGCCGCGTGCAAGCCATCCTTACCTAAGGACAGGAAGAACATGAAGCCCCGGGAGATGGTGGAGTACCTCGATCGGTAGAACAGGGAGGAGGAAGGCCAGACAGGTTCCAAGCCGGCAAAGGCCCGCTCCCTGTGCTTGCAGTCAAGTCTTGAAGCTCGATCCAAGATTCCGGATAGAACCTCGGCGACATGAGAATTGGCTCGTGGAACTGGTCTATTCTAGAATTGTCCTTTTGAGCACGTCTGTGCTCGCTAGGTCGAACATCAGTATAGCGTACAATAACTGTAATGGGTGCTGCCCTCTGTGAACCATCAATACCTGCACAATCATGCCTTTTGGCCTCTATTTCGCCCTTCTACAGTGACGCCATTTTCTATCATACGCGAGTAATTATCAGTCCCATAGGTACGTGATAGGCCAGGCTGACGCCAAAAGGGCGGTAGCCAATGCACTGCGTAACCGTTGGAGGCGACAGCAGCTCGAGGAAGAGCTCAGGGCGGAGATAATGCCACGGAACATGCTCATGGTGAGGATATCACCTCCCACTCCCCTGCAGCGACTACTGGGGTGATGATCAGGTCGGGCCTACCGGGGTTGGTAAAACGGAGATTGCTCGGAGGCTTGCTAAGCTTGTAGATGCGCCCTTTTATAAAGGTAACCAGCTGTTCGTTCACCCCCGGTCATTGCGAATTTTCTAGTCGTTTTCATGTCCGATCAATAACGTTCAATTTTCGTGCCACTCATTGTCTCGCTGGAGTTTTCGCTGTCTTCCAGCATCCCGCTCTCACGGCCATGCACTTAGGTTGAGGCTACGAAGTTTACGGAAGTCGGATTCCATGGACGCGATGTGGACTCCATTATCAGAGATCTTCTGGAAATGGCTATGACTCGGCAAAGGTACTCTATCTCAACGTATCCGTATCTTCCTTGCTTCAACCTAAGATGCGCTTGCCGGCTTGCATGGTCCCTGACGTCAGATCCCGGCTTGAAGATGAGCTGAGACCCAAGGCCACGGAGGCGGCCGAGGAGCAAATTCTGAATGCTCTTATTGGTGATCACCGCAACAGCAGCGAGAGGGCGCATCGATCGGTCGATCGATTTTGCAGGTCCAATGTCGGCCCAGTCGGATAAGGATACCTGGTTAGCCCACTTGAGAGCCAAGTTACTGGACGACCGGTGATACCCAGTTCTAGAGGGAATCTTGCAATCTTGGAATTTCTCAACGCAACTCCGGACCAGATTGAATGGCTGATAGATAATTGAGAGCTCACTCCATCGTTCGGAGATCCGTTACGACACGCTCTCAACTGTAACGCTGCCTAGCTCACTTTCTCGGGGTGGATCTTGGAATCTTGCAATTTCCTAACGCCCGTGGCGCTAAAGCGGTATTCTGATCAGTCAAATAAAAGTTGAAGTCCCCGTGACCGATAACGATCTCTACCCGGAGTGGGTTGGTGGAGGCTCCGACTCCAGAAAGCCTCCTCAAATACGAGTCATACAGGTAATAGTCTAGCTAGAGGTGTCAGAAAGAGCGGAGGCGTTGGGGAAGGTACCAGTGGCTGGTGGGGCGGGCAGCAGACAGATGGAAAAGCGAACCATGACGGTGGCGGAGGCACGCCAAAAATTGGTCCAAGTGAGAATTTCGTGGCGCGCGAAAGTGGAAGGTGTGGTATCACTCAGGTGCATCTAGACCGTATGATCGACTCGGATATGATATTGGCATCAGCCATCCGATCGACGGAACAGGAAGGCATTGTTTTCGTTGATGAAATCGATAAGATCTGCAATTCTTCGAAGTGAGTGGTATCTTTTGTGCATGCGTGCACATTAATAGTGTGAAGGAGAGGCGTACGATAAGCTTGTCGTTTATAGGGGTTTTTATCATGGAAGTGACGCGTCTTCTGAGGGAGTCCAGCGAGATCTTCTGCCGATACTCGAAGGCTCCGACGTCAGCACGAAGTAAGGCGGAGCGAAGTTTTTTCCGTGAATTTGGGATGACTTCCGTTCAGGCATGGTAATGTGAACACAGACCACATACTTTTTATCTGCTCCGGTGCGTTCCACTCTGTCAAGCCCGGAGACATGTTGGCTGAACTGCAGGTGAGGACGGCTTTGGCTTGAGTGTCATCATCGGCTACTCGTTGAGGGGCTGGTACGGAGAACTCTCGCCTTCGTATCAGCAATCAACGAGCTGAGGTCGTTTAGTGAAATAGCTGGAATGCTCGAAGCTAGCTCCGTTGTGCTGTGGCACATGTTCTGATCGGTAGCACGAACGGTGTCTTCTGATTCTCAGGGTCGGCTGCCTGTCCGAGTTACCCTCAGTGCGCTCACAGAGCACGACTTCGTCAGGATCCTTACTGAACCTCATCATAATCTCATAGAACAGCATAAGGTCATCATAAGCATCGCTCCGAGTCCTCCTTGTCGTGTTTGTCGAGTTGCCATCGGCAACCCTTAAAATTCTCCCAGCAATATAGTAGGCGTTGAGGTGCGCCTAGATGAGTTCGTACTAACATCCTGGAACGTGGCATGAGTTGCGTGCTACTGCTGTTTTTCTTGTATCTGTTTTCGTAAAAATCGCTCTGAACTTGAAAATTTAGAAATCCCATTGAATCATTTTAACAACGAGATTGTTCATGCCCCCGCGACTGGATGGCTCCGTAGCCCCGATTCAGCGGCTCTTTGCTGTTCAGGCCCTCCTCCAAACCGAAGGCATAACGCTAGACTTTCCAGAAGATGGCATAAAGGTGAAGCCCCTTCGCACAGGGACTCACCATCAGCCGCAGCTCTTCAGGAGATCGCCCGCATTGCATTTGACTTGAATACGCATGTGGAGAACATCGGCGCCAGAAGACTGCATACGGTGATGGAGAAGATCATGGAGGAAGTCTCGTAGGGGCAGTGTGGCCCCTTGTCGTCGAGTGATGGGAGGCCTTCTTGTCCTCGTCAGGTTCGATGCTCCCACCATGGGTGACGGGACAACGGTGACTGTTGATGCTGAGATGGTGCGGACGAAACTTAAACCTTTGCTGAGTAAAGGCGATCTGCATAAGTTCATTCTGTGATGATTGTTATCATGTTTCGGTTTTTTTACCCACGGCTGAGTCGAGTTGCTAGTCACACTACGTCACATTGATGGACGCTAGCGGATGTGACCGAACATGATGAGCATGTTCATGTTGCTTCCTATTAGGAGGTTACTAGTACCAAGACATCTTGTCATTAACATCGGTTCCTGAGCAAAATTGGTACTCATCCAGTGTGGGAGCGCCTCAGCGTGATCCGGATGGGAACTCAACATGAGAGAGAAGAAGAGCTGTCGCGGCCGGCGGCAGACGACGACAGGCGGATTAGCTATATGATGCACGCGTACGCAGTCGCGCGCTGACTCTACATCCAGCTAACCGTTCAGTCCGATTAGTGCGACTCCCCTTGAGGTCGTCAACTGATATTCGGGAAGCACTAAAATCACTGACCGTCGAGGTTCCTCGCGCATGCGTGCTGCCTTGGACGTGTCACCGTGGAGCGTGACGCACTGGTACACCATCTCCGTCACTGCTACTGCTGCAAACCTTCTCACCACCAACGGAAATTTACTTCCAGAATACCAGCCCGACCGATGTGGTTGTGACTATATCCGTGCAGCCGGTTCACTAAACTCCAATACCAGGGTCACCCTAGCCGGGCGATTGCCCCCTTGGAAAAATCACGTGGAGCCAGTGTTGCTACAGAATGAGTATGATTGCCTCCATTACTATCAGAAGGCTCGCCGCGTGGCAGCCTACTTCTGAGTGTGTTACCACTTGTCGCTGTGGATTAGGGATTCAACGCCTCAATGAGGGGCCCTCATGCATCATGCTGGTTCGTCTGCACGCTGTATGTGTAGTTTTAACGTATAATGACGCTCTTGAATCGCCACGAGCCGGGAAGAGTCGCGGGGCTCGGGCTGAAGCGCGGTAGTTTAGCTGTTATCAGTCGGCAAGTGGGCGTGCTGCTCAAAAAGGAGATCCTCATCGTTCGGAAGAGTCCCCTGACGGCCATTGTCACCACCATCTTCCCTATTGTGGTAGGTCTGGTATCTTTGGGTCATCATAGCCACTCGCAGAACTTTTCGACCACTGTTATTGCCCCCTTGTCTATCAGGCACTTTTTCTCTTCTCCTTGCCGAATATCGGCGGTGACACGCATGCTCAGAAGTTCACCGGCGAGGCGGTCTACCAGAAACCATTTTTGGCCGAAGAAGTTCTCGCCCCCAGAAGGTAAGCGCAGCCATCGTTCGATAAATCAATTATGAAACCCGGAATAGTCGATTCCGCACAGTCGATTTCACGTGTTAAAATCAATCCAAGAATCGAGTCCGAGTTTATTGCCCATGAGAATAGCTTTCCTTGGTGAACCCCCTACTCCCGCTGCAGGTACCTGGACAGCCCCGTGTATCCTGCTGACAGCCAGATCCCCTTACTCGCCAACCTGGATACCCTTTGAATGGGAGGCCCAGGACCACCGTCTATGGTGGGCCCCTACGACCGACCCTCTAGCCACCAATGTTATCCGAGGTGGGCCGCAGTTCTAGTTGCTGGCGGTCTCATGGGATATGCGTTTTTGTCTCAGTCGCTGCCTCCATGAACGGTATTGATGCAGCCGAGCTACGTGGATTCGCTACCGAGGCCGACCTAAGATACGCTTACGAGGACGCACGACCAGCAAGCTTCTTTGCCGCCATCGTCTTCGACCCGATTGACCTGTCTAGCAAGGCCAGTGTACAGTACAAGATCCTTATTAACGGGACTTACGCTCCCAACAGCGACCCAGACAAGCAAGTGGTCATCACTGATGACACCAGCCAAGCCCTGATACTGGACTACGGCAAGTACATCGACACGGGCTTCGTCGCCCTCCAGAATATGATCGATAGCGCTCTTGTACGAGTCCTCACCGCCAATTCGAGCAACCTCACGATACCGCCATTGAATGCAGTTCAATCCTTCCCCAGACCGACAGTTCAGGCAGCAGAGGCCCCGTGGGTCTTCAAGTGGCTGCCTGGCTGGTGTGTCAATATCAGTATATTATTCTGGTTCACCGCGATGGTCACTAAGATGGTCTACGACAAAGAGTATGAATATTATAGATACTTCCTCATACTCAAGGTCTCTCGATGGGCCTACTGGTCCCACTGGATCGCCTTTCTATTCCGCCCTGTCGGTCGTCATATCGCTTGGCTTCGTGGGCGTTGTCTACTTGGATAGAGTATTGGTCCTATCATCGTGGACCCTAGTCTGGCTGCATTACCTCGTTTTCCTATGGCAGTTGGTGGTGGCGGCCGTGGTAGCGTCAACCCTAGCACGTTCAGTCCAGTCAGCTGGCTCGGTCGGTCTCGCTTGCACCTTCATCATCAGTGCGGTCTACATAGCGTTGATCCTCGGTGGCTTGGAGCACCTGTCTGCCCTCAAGACGGCCCTCTCTATGATACCGTGGTTCGCCAGCATGCGTGGCGGAGAGATCATGGCCGGGCTGGACCTCAGGGGTCGCCGAGTCGGTCTTACCTGGTCCAACGCCTGGGAGTACGGCTTCGGGCCATCTCCTCATCGCGCAGGCCTGCGGGATACTCTTATTCGTCATCATAGCCACCCGCTTGCTGCGGCCCAGTCGGTCCGGTGCAGGAAGGCTAACGCAGGCGTCTGATGCACCTCTGATGACTGATGATGCTGTCCTCGAAGATTCAGCAATGGAAAGCCCTGCTATCAGACTCGTCGGTCTCACCAAGCGCTTCCGTAGGCAAGACAAGTCCATCTTGACAGCGGTCAATCAGCTCTCCCTGGTTGTTGACAGGGGAGAAATCTTCGGCCTCCTCGGACACAACGGCGCCGGTAAAACTACCGTGATCAGAATGCTTTGTGGCGAGATCCAGCCCGATGGTGGAAGTGTCGAATTTGTGACCGAAGATGGTGTGGTTGATCGGGACCCTGCCCTGGGGGTGTGCCTCCAGCAGGACATACTCTTCCCTGAGCTAACAGCTAAGGAACATCTGCAGATCTTCGCGGGTTTACGAGGCTCCACGATACCACAAAATGCGGAGATCGTGTGTATGATGGGCCAGCGTCGGCCTCGACAATGCAGGGATCGATGAAAGTGAGTGGGCGTACGGTGTCTCCTTAGGCCTCTACGTTGTAATCTGATCTTACTTTGTGCGTGTGCTGCGGACTCCACTGGAGTCACTCCAGCACAGTCTGTGGCAATGCTTGGCTGCTATTGAGGGCTTTCGGGGTTCAGAATCAATTCCAGAATCACGTCTGTGTTTCTTCATTGAAAGGGAGGTTCATCAACCTAAGATACCTTCTTTCTTGGACTATCAGGTATATCGACCTTCTCTGGCGGTATGAAGAGGAAGCTTTCCCTTGCCATCTCCCTGCTGGGCGACCCAGACTACCTCCTCCTCGACGAGCCCAGTGCCGGTGTCGATCCTTACTCCCGCAGAGCACTCTGGGATGTCGTTCTGCGTCTAGCCCACAACGAAGGGAAAACTATTATCATGACGACGCATTTCATGGACGAAGCGGACATGCTGTCCAATCGCATCGGCATCATGAGAGAAGGAAGGCTCCTGGCCTGTGGCAGTAGTCTCTTCCTCAAGCACAACATAGATCGACTTGCCGGCGGTGACGCTGCTGTCAAGCCTGGATACACTCTCACTGCTACTTGTGAGTTTTGCAGCAATCTCACCTCTCGAAATAGCGTATCTTAGGTCCATCCAAGGAGATCTCAAATGAGGTTATGCGTAAGCTCAAAGATATCATGCCCGGCATCAAGAATACAAGTGTCAAGGAGGAGGAACTGTCTCTCCATCTTCCCCTTGGGCTCCGAGAAGCAATACGCCGACATCCTGGACGCTGTCAACGCCACGGGGGCATCCGACGTCGCTATCGGCCTTACTTCGCTAGAAGACGTCTTCCTCGCCACTGCTGGTGAGGTCGACCCCACGCTTGGTGGAGAGGCCGACGACGAGTCCTCACCTGCTGGCCTACACCATCGTATTTGGCTGCCACTGGATGACAAGAAGCCATCCCAACCTCGTAGGGTGGATTCTTGCCAGTGCGATCGATGAGGAATCTTTGGTCAGGCTCTGTCTTCTACTTAGCGAGGATGGTGGCCCTTGATGGACCTCCGGGATGTGCGAACCTTCGTCTTCAACAGCCTCCTGCCCATCGTCTTCATCATCGTTGGCTTCCTTCTATCCTACCTAATAGACCCCAAAGGCTCTCTAGTCAGTCCACCATCCCTCAGCCTTCTGCCATCAACCATCATCAATCCGGGTCCGGCGTATGTTCAAGGAAGCGCATTCAACAACACTGCCTTGGGGCCACCGTTGCAGTGGACCGACGACAGCCTCCCGTCTGGCGGGTGAGTTTTGCAGTTCTGAATCATCATCTACACGCTCTTTTACGCTCAATAACAACATCCGTCGTGAATTAGCCTTGTCTCAAGTCCGTTCCGACCCTCTCAGTTTCCTACTGCCTTTTCTGACACCTCTAGCTAACTTTTCTATGATTGCATATTTCAAGCTTCTCCGTTCTCTCCTCAGAGAACTCCTCGCTCGTTACGAAAGCAACGGGACTCTCCAGTACGATCCGAAAATCGTCTCGAGTCTTCCCCTTGCGATATCTGCTATCACCAACTCGACCCTGTACAACTGGGACCAGCGGCTCCTCAGCAACACCTTCGGTACGTCGTCGCCATTCACCGAACGCCAACATGCCTGCCTTCCCGACAGGTTTCTGTTACCAATTCTCCCCTGCCTTACGTCAAGAGCTACCTAGTTGACGTCACACAGTTGCTGGTCCCCATGCTAACTATGCTAGGCTTCGTCCCCTTCGCGTATGTTGTTATCCCAATCGTCTTCTGGAGAGCCGACCACATCACTACGCAGCTCAAATTCATGGGTGGCATTCTGGAAATTCAGCCGCTCGAAATCTGAATCCCGTTCCCCCTAGGTATGTCGACACGTCTTCAGTACATCGCCTTGTTCCTGCATCGCTTCCTCTTCGGCTTCCTCCCCTCCTTCGCAGTCCTCCTCATCGCAGCTGGCGCGTTCGGGTCAGACGTAAGGTCCTCCTCCGTCTCGCTGCAGTCCATCCGTTGAGCCCCTCTTCGCAGTTGCTGGGTGATGGCGGTCGATGGTTGGCCTACATCCCTCCTCGTCATCACCACCTTCCTCGCCTTGATACCCTTCGCGATGGTGCTGGCCCCCCTGTTCAAGTCCGGCAGGCAGGTCGCTGACACCTTCCCTCTCCTTTGGAACTGCCTCTCCATCATCCCCTACATCATCGTCTGGCTGATGACCGGCAACTCCAGTGAGAGTAAGACAACGACTAGGCACCCGACCGGAAGTTGATATTTCTTGCCTTTCTCTTGAGGTGTCCGCAATGCTGGCGATATCATCGGCGACGTCATGACGATCATCCCAACGCTAGCCTACCAACGAGGCACCCAAAGGCTGCTGAGCCTGCAAGTGAGACGCAGCCCGTCGGTCGTACGAGTACTGTTCTGTCTCCGTCAGTTCGCGGTCGACCGGGCATCGAGGGTCGAGAACAGCCCGGTGGAATGGTCGGATACGTTCAACCCTGCGAATGGTGTGCTGACCCCCCTGCTGGTCAACCTAGGCGTCATGTCCCTCAGTAGCAGCGTCCCTGTCCACAATCCGCCGGGGTTCATGCTCATGTCCCTCAGCAACGGCGTTGGTGTGGTACCAGACTCGAGACAAGATTTCTCACAAGATGAGAAAATATAGTAGCTCGATTTCGCCCGGAAAAGCTGACGAGTTGCCCGAGGGCGAAGACCTGCTGGCTGAAGCGGTCCGCGCTGACACGATCTTGGAGGGCATCGCTGTAAGGAGCGATCATAGTATTCGGACGAGGGTTTTTCATGTGAAGGTTCGAAACTTGACCAAGTTTTATCCCCCAGCAGAAGAAGGCGGCGGTGCAATCTTTGAACCTCGCTGTTGCTCCCTCGGAAATAGTCGTTCTATTGGGTCCTAACGGAGCTGGCAAGACAACTGCTATGAAGATGCTCAGCGGCGAGGAGATACCCACAGCCGGTACACAGCCCATCGCCGACTGTTTTCTATTAACCCTGATTTGCAGGACTGATGAAACTTGGACGTCCTGAGGACTTTGACTTGGCGCAGCGCGGCGAGCTGGAGTTCACTTCGTTGTACAGGAGGCAAGTGTGTGGATACTGTCCGCAAGCCGACGCCCTCTTCCCAGACCTCACGGTGAGTGTCTCAGAGTACAACAATTACTGCGATCGAAGACGTCCGTTACGACTGTCACTGAGCAGGTAAAGGAGCATCTCAACCTCGCCTCAGCTCTGAAAGGTTTGAGGATCCGATCGGCTTCGTCCCCCCACCGCGACCACGTGGACGCCATCATTGCAGCCCTCGGTGTTGGTGGGCCGCCGCCTCTATCAAGCGTGTGAGGCCCATCCCTCTGTTCTAGGTGAACACCTCAACAGCCGTTCCAACAGACTGTCTGGCGGGAATCGTCGCAAGCTCTCCCTAGCCCTGGCAATGATGGGTCATCCTCGTGTTCTGTTCTTGGACGAGGTCACCACTGGAATGGATCCTGCAGCGAGACGCTCCGTTTGGACGACTCTCAGGTGAGGTTCGCTGCCGCAATCAAGCTGCGTAGTGCTAGTCGAACGACCTCCCTTTCAGAGGTGGTGAAGATACAAGCCTGCCGGCCATGCTGATGTCTACTCATTACATGGATGAAGCCACAGCACTATCGACACGTATTGGCATCATCATCAACGGCGAGATGCGGGCGATTGGAAGCGTCAGCGAGCTGGCCAACAGGCAAGGAGCAGGCCTCGGTTGTCGCTGTCAAGATCTTTCCAGGTTCAGCCGGGCGATCGCTATCGAGGCTTCTTTGAGCAAGGGGTTCTGTGCATCTACCCTTGCTGAGGAGTTAGGCCGTGCCCTGGGAATTGCCGACGTGGCCGTAATTGAAGACTTCAACTCTCTGGCCACCCTCAGAGTTCCTCTATGGAACGACGCTTTGACCCCCATGCAGCAGGTGGCTGAGCTATTTCGCTTCATGGAAGGAGGTTTGAAGACCTCTTGTGGAGTTGTTTATTATAACCTCTCACTTATGAGCCTTGAGCAAATATTCATCGACCTTGTCCGTGAACAACGAGCATGAAAGATTCGGCTCGGTCCAACGACGATGTTACGCTAATGCAGCCGAAGACTGCAGCGATGTTAATGATACAGGATGGC
Organism: Perkinsus olseni; assembly: GCA_013115135.1. Classification (NCBI taxonomy): domain Eukaryota; phylum Perkinsozoa; order Perkinsida; family Perkinsidae; genus Perkinsus; species Perkinsus olseni. Next base: position 61,342 of record JABANP010000039.1, read on the forward strand.
TGTTGAATATTGTGACCGCTATTGATTTTTCATCCTCCCTTGCTTGCTTCTTTTACTATTTATGCTGCAAGTAGGTGACCTGTACTGAAGGTTGCGCAATTTCTTCTGACATATTGTCCGAGTTGAGTATATCCAGACAAACCACAACGATGAAATACTTCACGTCCATCGGAACGCGTCTGTAGTTGCCCTGTAACTTGAGACCCGCCCCTTAAAGATCTTACATAGGGAGCTTGAGCTGGCTTCGGCGCATCTCACTCCCGGCATGCGAGCTTCTTGGAATAGAAGATCCGGAACGGGTTAGACCCGGGGTCGATCCGACAACCTTTCGGCACGAAGCGCAACACATAAACCGCGCCACCAAATATTATGTATGCAGTTGCTGTAGCGAAACTGGAGCGTACTGGGGTGCATAGCTGCTGACCATCCTCATCAAGCGATCGTTCGTTTCATGAGGGCAACTGGGTTTCCTCCAACGGAGGGCCTCTATCCTATGATGGATGGGCATCTGAGCTTCTCGCTAACGCAATCTCCCGTCCTGTACGCAAACCCAACTGGTTGAGCGTGCTCGACGGTTAAGAGGCCAAGGCCGTCGGCTGCTCACTCGGTTTCAAAGCCGACATGCTAGTAATATGCTACGACTGATCAGTGAGTTTAGTAGGCCCAAATGATGTAGTTAGCACGGCGACAGGACAATGGCCGATCCGGTGCGATTGGTGATGACTTTTTTCCAGTGAGGCGCTCGTGTTGGGCTTGCCTAGTAGTACTGCGTTAACTGCAACATGGTTGGTTGATAGCGGAAAAGGTAGACACTTTCTCATGTGACGACAAGAAGGGGAAGACCTTCAAGTAATATAACAAGACCGCATCCATCATGGCCTTCTCCCGCTGGCTCTCTCGAGGACCTCCAAGACCGAGGAATGGCCGCTCTCTCGGGCGACGTCGAGGGGCGTCTTTCCGGCCTGAGCGGCGATCGAGCCCCATCTTTTACTCTGAGCCCGTTGGGGCTTTGCTTACAGCATCGGCTGCTGAGGGGTCACCATTGCGAGCCAACAGATACGATACCTATCATGTAACGTGAGGACAGCCACGGACTGCCAAGGCCGACTACTATGTCATCCCGACCCTCCTGAGCAGCCCAGTGTAGGGCTGTCCATCCGTCAGCCCACCTCAAAGCCTGCCAGCCGTGCACATCCACCGCTCGAAGTGCTTCTGCGAACCTGCCGCCGCCACAGTGCAGCAGCAGTCATGTAGCCGATAGACCGGCCTTACTGTTCCGGTACGTCCCGATAGACGCCCTCCTCTTCAACGTTATCATCGAGCTCGTGGGCCTCACGGTGTCGGTCGAAGAGCTGCACTATCTTCCGATTGCCGATATTCCGAGCAACTTCGACAGGCGTCCGGCCTCTCTAACACGGACAAGTGGAAGCACTGCTGCTACGCCTTCCTCGTCCACTACAGCGTCCGAGGCATTCGGGTCGGCTCCCTTGTAGAGCAAATATTGGCATGTTCGATAATGGTTCTTCTGGGCAGCCCAGTGCTGAGGAGGCCGATCTTCTGACGCTAGCGGAAGATGAGGAGCTCACCAGGGCAGTCCATCCCTCGCTCCACTTGAGGGTTCGGTAGCCGTGTTTTTCGACGGCATGAAGGGCACGCTGATACACCTCGGGGATATCTTTCCAAGACAGTGATCTACGCACGCGGAAGATTCACGGCAGAACTTACTGGTCAAATTGAGGTCGGACACACTGGTCGGAGGTCCAGAGTATCGAGCCGACAAGTGGGAATCCTCGTCAGGGTGGGAGGCCCCGTACATGCCGACCTCCTGGCCGTCGTCCGTAGCCCTGGCCGTAGCGAAAGCTGAGCTGGTCGGGCCTCCCTTGCTCTGCCAATCCGAAGCCGGAGAGACGAACTGGTCCACCTGAGTCAGGTTCGTCAGTAGCAGCGGAAAACGCCCTCTCACTGAGGTCGGGGAATCGTCCCTGTAGATGGGGCCGTCACTGGTCGCCGCTCGAGGATCGGAGTTGCTTCGAAGATGCGACGCGTGCTGCGCCTCGAGGAACTCTTCTTGCTGTCGCAGCGCCTTCAGACTCGATACTGTCTTCAACGAGTCTGATCGAGAGGGTTCCCTCCGGTCGAATAACGAGCTTCACCTCGAGGGCCGCTACTCAGGTTGGGCACCGTCATGGCTGTGTCCACCGCTTGCATGTGCTCATAGTCGGGGACGCTACCACTGGGCTCTGCAACCATGGACATATTCGATACACCAGCCACAGTACTTACCGGCTGGCCTCGTCGAGGACATCACAGAGGCTGCTGACTTGGACAGGGGCCCCTCAGCAGACTGCAGGAGCCGCCGCGGTGAAGCTGTCAGCTCTCTCGTAGTCGGGTTCCGATGATGCGTGGTTCCGCCCCGGGCCTGGACGTAGGCGAGCCGGTGTCCCGTACAGCGGGGAGTCGGCCCTACTGGCGTCGATTGATCTCTCTCGAGCGTCTGTCTGTCGGTCGCGGTTCTGGTGGCTCATGACGTACTGTCTGGCCGGCAGGGCCGCTGGGACCTGTCCAAGGGACTGAGCCAAGGTAAGGCGAAACACGGCCCGACCGTGTTCACTGACGAAGAGAAGGGCCCTCGGCGTGGGGACCTGCGGGCCGACGAGACCGGCCTCTCTGGGGACGCCTCCCACTGAGAACATAACGGCATTCCGCTATTGCAAGCAGCAGGAGGGATGCATCACTCGCTGGTCAGTAGCAACAGGCCCTCGCGTGAGTTTCTTTCGGAGATTCGGCCCTGTCATGAGGCACACTAGCCGATGACAGCACTGTGGGTGGTGGTAGAGAAGGGGTAGTGGAAGGGAGGCTCGGCGGGCGGCTGCCCTCGAGTATTGCGGGTGGCGGAGGCGGCGCCCTAACATTGGAGTAGTCGGAGCATCGTGTTACTTCACACACTCACATTCTGACACCATTACTGGGGCTGCTAGACCCCTGATGCACCTCGTCGGCCATCGAACCAAGATTGCCATTATGTACAGCCGTTTCCGCATCTAACCAAGGGCCATCAAATACTGATGGGACGGGCAGCCGATCCGTACCAGGACCGCGGGGCTGCAGGCCGAGCAGGTGAATCAGCTGCCTTCTCAGCTCCTCCGCCTCAGCGATTGGTGGCCTCGACCTCCGCGTGATGAGCATTGACCTAAGATTCCTCCTCGTACACGGCGGAGCGATGCAGCAGCACTCACTCTGGCGTGGACGTCACCAACAGCCCCAGGCGGTATGCCAGGCACGCCAGAGGTCGCTAGAGGGGGAGGAGGCATCCCCACCGGCAGACCGAGGAGGTTACTAGAAGGTTGCATGGCGAGGGACCACTCCCGATCTGATGGACGGAGACGTAGCCGAGCGGTGAGAAGTCCTCCCCGCTCACAAGTCGGGGTGGCGAGGCCGTCTGGAAGGTCGGAGACGGCGGCAGGCCTAGCGGTGTGGGAGGGGGAGGGAGGAGCTGAGCTGTGGTGAGGGTAGGGAAGCAGCCAGCTGCGACCTGGCAGGGTCGAGTCAGATCCGTCGATGGAAGTTCGGCTACGTTCGGAGAGGGTGTGGAGTAGGGGTTGAAGCCTTGGGCGGTGAGATGGTGCTGGTTGCCTGTGGCGTCCAAGGGGAGAGGGAAGGGTGCGAGCCCTTGTTGCGTGAGGGGCATGGCATGGCCACCGTTGATCATGGTAAAACTGTACTGCCACTGGGGAAAGTGGCATCAGTGCAAGGGTCCGAGTTAGTCAAAATCACCATCATCGTATGAGGGGGATGAGGCGAGCCCTGCGGGAAGCATCCGACACTGCTCCGGCAACCCGTCGCCAGAATACACTACTACTAGTATCTGACTTGGCGATAGTCCCAGGACTATCCCCCCGTCACAACTCAACAACTTGGACGATGAAAAACTCTACCTTGAGGCTTTTACTGGTATGCCTCGAGTGAATAGGTCAGTATGATTCACTAGAACACGGTCTACGATGGGCGGCGAGTACGTCTATCAAGTATACCAACAGCAGCCGCGGCAAGAACGGAAACAGGAGCGCAGAGGTCACATGGGGGCGCCTTGGAGGCGATCGTTTATCCGTACTAAAAACTTCATACGGTTAACTTCCTTCTTCACCGCGTCCCAGTCGTGAGCCTCGTCACACAGCGTCACCAGGCGGGCCTCGCAGGCCTTCAATCTCTCGTTGTTCTCTCGGGTGATTCTTTCTAACTCCTCCTCATCGCCATCAGCATCATCGATCTCCTCATTGTACTGGAACATCTCCACTAACACGCTCGGCTCGGGCTTGCTCTCATCGCCTTCTGAATCAACATTAATGCCAGCGTGCAGCTCTAGGAGATGGACAGCCCTCCTCAGTGGTGACCTCAGCACGTTGATGGCGTCGTTGACCAGTGCCGAGTGTGCCGCAGCGACGTCGGTGTCAGCGCCCTCCACACTCGCGAGCTTGTCAGGGTGCAATCTTGTCTGCCACTTCCGATAGCTCTGCTCGGCCACCGTGGTGTCCAAGTTGAATTTATGAGGTTGATCGAGCAACTGGAAGTAGTCCACCGGGCATGCATTGGGCTTGGGGGGCTGCAGGGAGTCACATGAAGGGCAGAACGGGGAGAAGGAGCTGCTAACAAAGTGGCACTTAGGGCAGTCCAGGCAGGGCGTGTAGTCCTTCACTTTAGTAGACGAGCACGCCGGGCACCCCTCCGGTATAGCCTGGTTGGTGGTAGGCGCGGTGAACCGCCGGTAAAGAGCCTGGCGGGGGAGGATACGGTGGATTCGGCAATGATGACGAGAGAGCATTCAAGAGGAGAAATTAAAACTGCTGGGAGAAGGCTCATCGTGACTTGGAAGGTAGTTGGTAGCTTGAACTCAACAGGAGAGGCGTGAGGGACACAGTCATACGAGATGGTCATGGAAAACAGCCTGAGCGCGGAGGGCGCACAGCACACAGCTTTGGTCGAATAACCCTACTCTACCTCTAATTCTACGATAGAGTATACGGACGATAAATAGAGCGGGCGAACAGCCCGGGGATAACGTTGAACTGAGCACAGAGAACAGTAGCAGCAGAACAGCAGTGGTGGTACGGCAGAAGGGATCATCAGGTGAGGGCAGTTGCAGTAGGGCAAGAGAAAGAAGCTACCGTGTTAACGAACGAGATGAAGCATAGACGATTGCCAACAGATTCTAGGACCAACATAGTCAAATAGGGGTGTTTACAGTACTGTTACAGCAGTCGTGACGGCAGTCCCGAGGAGAGGACTGTCATAGTCACGACCAATCCCCAAGAGGGGAAGTTATGAATACTAGATTGGTGTTTAAAGTGAGTGGAAAAATAACGACATAGTCGTTAGAGGACAGCAATGGTTACGAGTAAGGGAAAAATGCAACTCTATAGAGGATGAATGTCGTGTTGTTAATTGGATCTCAGCCACAACCGAGTGCTGATGCTTCTTGCTGGGCGGGCGACGAACCTGTCAATGGCCAGTGATGGTGAGGTCACACAGAGCGGTTCAAAACGGCAGAGCTCCCCTAGTCAGCAGGCAGCTTCGTTAACGATGGACTGACTACGTACACTGTCTAGTCTTCTTGGAGGCAATGGTTAGCGATCTCCGTGGCGGTGGACAGGCATTGCTCCTCTTCCTCATCCCTAGTGCTCTCGTATGATACTGAATCCACTGCTGGCCTGAGGGGTCCCTTACGAGACTCTCCCGCCCTGTGAGCAGCCATCGGTGCGTCTACCTATGCACGCTCCAGCAGCCAGTCGGCGGTGTTCGACGACGAGGTTTCGCCCCTTCGCTGTCCGTTGGCGTTGAGGAAGTAGCTGAGCATGGTGGACGGAGGAGTGAACAAAGGCGATGGTTGGACCCCAGCAAGACAGATCGAGAGGGGAAATTATCATCATCCCTTCGAACCGCTCTCACAGCCTACCAGAATCGAACAGCAGCAGTGGGGCACCACCGCCAGCAGCGTGTCTGGAAAGATGAGGCCTGACAGTGGACGCCACTCCTGCTGTTGCAATGGTCGGGAGCATCTACGTTGGTAGCAGGGCGAAGTCTATCTTGGATGCCTCCGTCGACACTCTCGTTTCAGTCTTCTCACCCACCGACCTCGCAGACTCTGAACACTCGATTCGGTCAAAATATCGGAGGACTGGTTTTCACTCGCGCGCTTCGGGAGAGGTCGTGGTGCCTGTCCGACTGTCTGGTCGTGCGTGCCCAGCAGTACTGGTGACCCCCTGGTAATCGTTTGAGTCAGGGGGAGTACTCATCGCTACCAGTGGGCGGTAACTAGCGAAGAGCGCTTTTCAGCAGGCCTTGGTCGGGGTGGACCACCAGGCCGGCAGTTGCTGGGCAGCTCCTCGGGACAGGCTGTTGAGTATGGCGTCGAGCCCGTGGCATTTAGCGTACCTCACACTAGTACTGGCGGCAGCATCAGCTGAAGAAGGGAGGCTCACGAAATCCTGGCCGGACGCTGTTCCTTAACGGAGCTCTGCGACCACCAGCGACCTGACTTTCACCGACTGGACCACCCTCTCCAACGGCGATGGACCTTCGAATATCCCATACAAGGCTTCTATCATGGCTGCCTCCTTTGACGTTGGCGAACACGTAAGTGCTGGACTCCTTCTGACGAACGTCATAGGGCATGTAGATGTAGTCGATCATGAAGACGTTGTAGCCCGCATTGCCGATGGCCTGGGATGGACTAGCGGTGATGATGATGATAATGACGAGCTGGTATGACCTCGACCAGCTCAGCGAAGAGCATGGGTTGGGTGTAGTTGCGGGGGACGTTGCGTATCATGACGGCAGTACGGTTGTCCACACCTAGTTTGACCTGCCGCCACGGTACAAGGCCATAGTCAGGGAGAGAGTACTTTCTGGAGATCTATCTCGAGAGACTCTCGGCCTTCGTCACAGGAGGGGCTACGACGTCTACGACAGGGACATCGATGAACCGAGCGGCAGAATGGGTGGTCAACTATATGTTTGAGGGCACCTGTGGCCAAAGTTTCCAACTGCTTCCAGGTCTCTCGGCTCGACCACTCTGAAGCCGTAGCGAGAGTATCTAAGGTTGAACCCTGCCTAAGACAATGGAGCATCTTCCCGTCCGCTACAGAGTCATAGCCCAGCTGTAGGTATCCGGCAAGCTCGGCAGGACGGGCGCACTGTGACTGTGAAAGTTCATTGCCTTGCGCATGCGTGCAGCGGAGCGCAGGTCGTAGAACTCGACCGTATACCTGTCGTCCACCGGCAACCGAGGAGAGGGTATCATTGAGCTGACCTGCCGGGTGGAAGATGGAAGTGAGGATCGTGGAGGGCAGTGGGGAGCACTGAGCCCTCAGATCGGTGTCTGAGTAGTGGCGGCTGGCCCAGTGGGCGGCCGAGGTCCTCGCCGACGCTGGCCGGTGACTTAGACACTGCACGAACGTCACCGTACTGAAGTAAAAGCCAATGAGAGGGAGTGTGCGTGAAGACCCTAGGACTGGTACGTATTCAGAAGCAGAGCGTAGGGTGTCCATCAAGGCTTGCTCTGACTCGGCCTTGTACCCGTGTAATACCGACTCTGGAGGCGCCACCACACGCAAGTGAGCTGAAAGGAATCTTTCACACCGCTCTTTACTTCAGAGCGTGATAGTGGACGCAATAGGAAGTCATCAGGCGGAAGTGCTGAGAGGCTTTCCGGGATGAACTCAGAGGCTCTAAGCCAAAGATCGAGTTGGTAACTCTCGAAGCGACCGCACAGTCAAGGTCGACGACGGTCGATCCGCCGAGCACCCCATCCGAGATCGTTGATGATCGGAAGACCTACCGGACGGGTCGGCAACGACCTCCACCGCCTTCACCTTGAGGCCAGCGTTTGACGATGTATGGTAGACATGCTGCTCGAGTTTGGGGACCAGTCGGCAGTCGTACAACCCCACTCTGATGACAGCAGTGCTATGCATGAGAGGATGATAGCCCTACTTTACACCACCGCCAGTAGTAGCGGCATCAATGGTGCATATTTCGCTGAGTAGAGGCTGCAGTAGTGATGCTACCTTACCGAGGCAAACCTCAGCCTCGTGGAAGATGATACTCAGCTGACCTGATAAACGGAGCAGCAGGAACAGCTCCCTTCCCGACCATCGACGGCAGTGCCAGAGGAAAACCAATGATACGCTTCCCTCTTACCAGACGCCAATAGGTAAGTGTCCATGGCCGGCGGCATGGGTTTGGGTCTGCACAACCTCTCAGTGGTGACACTGTAGTCGACAGACATACTCGGGATGATACAGGAGTGGGCTACCTCACCGTCTAAACCGAGCCCTGCTGTTGGCACTCACTTCAACCAAACAACTCTAAGATGCGCACAACAACAACAGGCATCACTGCCATGACCTACACTCCGCCTTTTTGCCTCGTTGGTCGTCCCATCAAGCAGACGGGGGAGAGGTCGATATTCAGAGAATTGATAAACATGAAAACCCCACGTTTTATCCGCTCACTGGCGGCCTAGTATCACGAATGTGGTTTGGCCATACCGTTCCGGCGTGCGTGGCGAGTCGCAGCCCCGAGTGAACCAAGCGCTTGTTCGGGGATTGTGCGGACCACGGAGCTCTTCTTGAGCATGGCTGAGCAAGTATCTCACATCAAAGTTAGGGCCGTCTGCCGACCTAGCAGCATCATGGTGCGGACGGCTCCACTGCGCTAGCCCCCTTGCTAGACATACTGCTGCTGTCAGCTTGAGGGCATCGAGTGTGCCAGCCGCGTAGATCAACAGTACGATGTTCAGATCGTGGCGGAACCTTCGGAGGACACATAGCTATCGACGAACGACTGTCGATTCTTATTACCCAGCATCTACTCGCTCAAGTATAAGAGATGATGCCAATTTACAAGTCGACTTCAGTCTGAGGCCCAGGAATCTGTCGGATCCCTCGGATACGCGAAAACCAAAAAGCGTAGTGGGGAGTCGTCTACTGTGTGTAGTAGCATGAATATTGCGTATTTCCTGGAGGTTGTGAGATGGTGGGGACCACCCCTACTAGTGCGGCTCTACCCAACCCAACGGCAGTCTGTTGGGTCGGAGGCCTGGGCCGTAGTAACACAGGAACCTCGAAAGCAATGACCCTCTACGGAAGCCTAAAACTCCAATCGCTATTAAGAGTTGTAGAACACAAGCGCTGAGTTCTTCTACACAACAACAGCACCATGAACATCGCAATCTCTATCGAACATCTCGGCGACATCAAGGGTTTGTTGACGCTTGATACAAACGTCGGCCATTCGCCACACGTTCAAAAGACGAGAATTGAGTTCACTTATCATCTTATCATAAACACGGTAGGAGGGTGTAAAGAAAGGTCACCATATGAGTCCCTAGCGGGCTGCCAATTCGCTCGCTCTACTGCTCTCACGGTGTCCTCGGCAACGGTGTGAACCTCATCGCACAAATCATGAAAAGTGGGAAATTCCTGCTTAATGTCTTGAAGGACAGCCGAGCAGATTTCTCCGATCATGCTGAGCCTATTGATCATCACCGTGTCGCTCGTTTCCTTAGCTAATTCCCTTTCATAAGCAGCGACGAGCTGATTGTTGCGGCTGTCTTCCCTTCCCATCGTAGCCGAGAACAGTGTCTCCATTTGGTGATGGTAAGCCACTTCGAGGTTTCTAAAGGGGTCTAGACCCGTGTTGCTCGGTGGCCGAACGTCTGGTGAGAAATTCCACCAGTGGCCGGGGGGCGCAACAGTGAGGTTTCGGTTGTATGAGAGAAGCGTGGGGGATCCATCCCACCTACATCGTGAAGAGTGGGCGGATGAAAAATGACCAAACGGAAGCTTGCCACTTACGCAGCTATAAAGCCATCTCGGGTCTCGGTCTTAACGCAAACGACTGCCCGTGCTTTCACGGCGTAGTCTCGACCGTGAAGGTCAGTGAAGGGCGCTCTCTGACGAACGGACCATCTTCATAGTAGCAATCAGTACTATTGGTATCCGCATTGAAGTTAGTAAATGGGCCCAGCCCAGGGTAGCCCTGAGAGCAACAATTGGCAATTGCTCCAGCGCAGAGGAGACCAGCAAACGGTCACGACGAAGGTCCCCTACGTCATGCGGGCCAACTGCTCCTATCCCGTTACTGAGGGGCAAGTTGAATAGAAGCAGCAGCACAACAGAAGCAGCGGCAGCGGCTCTGACGATTGGGGGCTGGTTGGGGGCCATGAAGTATATCAAAATTCAACACTGGAGCGTGCCTCTAGTACTACACAGATATCTTGAGGTGTGAGAACTCAGGGCTTCCGAGCTGCACCATGCACGAAGACTGAAGGCGAAGGCGTATATTGGTGCGGCGCGAGAGACAATCAAGTGAATCTTTCTAGTACTTGAGCAGGAGCTCTCTGTTATCTCGTCATGTAGCGAAGCCCCGATATTACTGTGCCGGGCGGGGGGCGTAATCTATACACTTGCTGAAGTCCTTGGGGCAAATCCCCAAATCTCCTCAACGGAACCTCTCGGAGTACGAAAATTTCACTTGAAAAAGAAAAAATCTCAAAAAGATCTTCTAAAAAATCTTTCACTCTCTAAAAAATCTTCTCTAGGAACTGCCTCAACACGCTCAGCGGTTCCGCTTTTCTCGAAATGACCGGTTCTTCGCCCACTCAAGCAGCAGAACTCCCGCGGAACTACGGCTGCCAATTTCGACCTCGAGCGACGGCGACTAGGGAGCGCACAGAGAGTCTCGGGCGAGCGCGAAGTTGGAGAATCAAGAGGACAGTTCCGCCGTGGCCTATTGAGGCACCTTGAATTCAAGGGCGAGGATCCTTACACCTTAAGGAAGGCTCCCAAGCTGCAGCCCGCTCCTTGATTTGAGGTGTACCTTACCGTCCCCCACAAGGAGAGTGAGGAAGCCCTTAAAATATAAACACGCAGTGAAAACAGAGAAAGGTCTCTGAAAAAGGATCCCCAGTTGTGATCACCTATTCTGGACTCGACGTATTCACACGCCTAACGGGATGTTCCATGGTCAGAGCCGCGACTAGATATGTGAAAAATAGTCAATACGCTATCAGAAAATCCTGCGGATCCCCTTGGAACTGCATATCGGTCACTGAGCTCCCGGCACGTTCGGCGGTCAGCTCCAGCAGCGACGATCCAACACATGAATCACTGTCCACAAGGGTCGGTTAGCTCACAACGCTCCAACGGCGGGAGTCGGGAGCAACAGTCTTCAAAAACGCTCTACAGTAGAGCTTCGCCTCGCCCGCTGCAGCCCTGCGCTTCAGAGTCTGAGACTAAGCGCAAGTGGCCCAGAGTCAATTCCTCGCAGCATCTCGAGAGGGAGGCGCACGCGAACGAGCGCCAGAGATGCTGCTCACTCTCGAGTGAAGAACTTGACAAAGATTATTACCGACTGCCATCATCCCCAAAATACTCGAGTTTTGCTATCTGCGAGGTTTTTCGATGTGTGGTGGCGCCGTCGATGCTGTTGTGCTTGCGGTCAAGAGGGCGTGGGATCGATCCCCGGTGATGACAATTCTAAATTTTCTCCAAGGAGCTCGTAACCCAAGGGTAAGCTGCGTCGGAGCTAGCCTAGGCTCCTTACATTTCTCACGTAAGGGTATTAAGGGTCCGCTGCTACACGAGGAGCGGCTCCTCAGCTTCCTTTCTCAAGGACCATGCGTAAGGACTTTAAGACCCTTACTTTAAGGAAAGAGGCTAGGGGCCTTAGGCTCCTGAGCCTTCTACGCTGCAAAGTGACTCTGTCTCCCTGAGGAGCGGCTCCCGACTGGCGAATATAATGAACGATAACCTGATGAGGACTGCAGCAGCCCCCGCCAAAATGGACGGCAGCCTCGGTAGTGTCAGAGAAAAACCAATCACGTGCTTTGTATGTTATCAGAAGCCAATAGAGTATGTGTGTTTTGCTTATCTTTCGCTCCTCACTGCCGGCTGGTGTGGTCACTAAATGTGGCGCGGCCAGTCCGCTACCTCAACTGCAGTAGGCGCCTCCTGAGCAACTGGACATGGACAACAGGGCACAGATCTATTCCGGACCTTGCTCGGATTCTGTTGGAGTTCAAATTCACTAGTTGAAAGTCCTCCAAGGACTCCCCGGTCAAGTTGACCGGGTCCACGCCGACCTTAGAGGGGGATCTTCCTCGTTTGAGGTAAGACGTTTTCGCTGACCAAACTCGATGCCAGACGCTCTGTGTGGAACTGGCTCACCTGAACTTCGGAAGAAAGTAGAACAAGCAACTGTATATTGATAGCTCTCAAGGCACTCAATTTGCCATTTTAAGAAGGCCTCCCGGTAACCAGCCTATAAGCAGCCGACCTCACCGGTCCTAAGGAGATCCAAAGTACCAACACCGCCCAGAATCGCAGCACTCACCAGTGGTCATCGCGCTGCTATCACTTGTGAAGAATGGACCTCTCTTCTTACCGATGCCGAGGGGCGAGTAGTATCTTAGGTTGATGGTGGCTAAGCATGAAGAGCTTGTAAGTGTCGGCTAGAGTCGGCCATACTACAAACGCTGCTTGATTATACGGTAGTACACGGAGGGGAACCAAGACCACTATTGAAACCACGATGAACCCAACAGGCGACTATCAGCCACACATAACAACAACAACATCAACAACAACGTCGTTAACATGATGACGAATCCTCGCGCAAGAGCCAGGCTCCATCAAAGTTACTAATATTGATAAATCGAAAAGAATCTAGATAGTCAGCTAAGACTATCAACCTCCGATGGCGCCCCATACTCACTGAGGCTTCCGGATGATAGTATAACTCCACATGTCCTCGCGCAGCCACTTTTCGCGTTTGGTTGCGAGGACCGCGGTAGCAGCCTGCAGGTCGAGCTTGTAGCACAAGTCCTCGAACGAGCCATACTCAGCTTTGATCATCGTCAAGACAGCGGAGCACATCTCCGGAATCACGACCGTCACGGCCTCATCCTCAATTTCTTCCTCAGATTTCTCCACGTCAGCGTAAATTGTCTTTCCGTCCCCCGCGTCGATCTCAATTCCCGTCAATTCCATCGGAGCGGAGAAGGATGTCTTCCCTCTCTGCTTGGCGTAGGAGTACAAGGTGCGCATTTGCTGGCTGAAATCGACTTTAAGGTCGACTGAGCGGGTCGCGGCCGGTGTCTCCAGGAGGGGCATTGTTGAAGGAAAGTATTTCTCGGTGACGTTCGTAGAAGACTTTGTAAGATGAGAGAGCATGGCTCGGCAACCACCTGAAGACAAAGTTTGGCACCATCGTGTCGATAATGATACCAATCATCAACGACAGCAACCACAACTTCTACTTACTGGGCTTCGAAGTTTTCCACGGTAATCTTTCTTAGGGCACTGGATCTCCGCCGTTTTAACGGCGTTCTCTCGGATAGAGAACTCCAACGAGGCGCCGCGCAGCGTCCCAATGTCGTCATTTGAATAATGGCAATCAGTATGATTCTTGGTCCTGATGTAACTGGTCATGTAACTGGTTAGCGGGGGGTAGTCCTGAGATGGGAAACACTCAGCAACCAGCAGCAGCAGCCAGGACAGAAGCGGATGTATTATAAAGTCCATGAGATGCATGGCCACATACGAGGACGGACTCTCGCTCCAAGAACGCAGAGATCGCATTGACCGGAGCTCTTACGTCATGGGGGAGGATTGATCCAATTCCGTGCGTGAGGGGCAAGAGGGCTAAAGCTGCTACGCCGGTGGTGGCAATGGTCATTCGGGTGTTATCAACAACACTGAGGGGAGGGTTGACGATTGCAGCAGCCGACTGATGGTCCTCAACAGGGCCACCATAGCTGTTAACTGCTGACTGTGTATAAAGACAGGAGGGAATCTTGTCGGGTCATGGAGATGGTCTACTCTGTGCTGACCAAACCCATCCAACTCCTCCTTCAGATGGTGGCCTTAGGCATCTAACCGGAGTGACCTCGCATTACTACCAACTGCTGCCCTGGCCGCGCTACAGCCCCCACACAGCGGGAGATTACACCGGCAATTGACGTGCTGACCACCACTAAGGGGTAATAAGCGACTTGAAACAGCTTATGGCATTGGAAATCTATTTACGGGCATCTGCATTGCGCTCGTCATGATGATCGGTGTTGCCTGACTCGACAACCACACCATGCCCAATTCCATGTTTGCCACTCCCGACTCATAGCCGCCCATTCCAATCGGCCCACTCTCAAGTCGATTCATAAGTCTGCCTCCTTTCGGGAGGGATGCGAGATTGGAGGGAGGAGCCTCGCTGGGCTGCCGGGCTCCCAGTGAGAATTCAGCGATTCAGCGAGATGAGTTAAACTCTCTCTAGAGATACATCCTGCAGTCGTCAATGAACTGGTCAGTAATGTCACGATTCGCTACAAAATTTCTGAGGGTGAAGGGAAACCCGAAACCCGACAGGGGCAACCTGATACCCGAGGTCTTTTGCAAGGCTAAGCTGCCCCCAGAGAAACCAGAAACCCGAGCCGTTAGGCGGGGTGAAGGCGGGAGAAAAAAAGGGCAAGAGGGAGAAAAAAGGGATCAAGGCACTCAGGTTCGATTCCCCGTCGAGACACTTTTCAGTCGGAAAATACCAGCAGAGTCTTTGTCGTTGTGTCATTATTCCCCATCCCTCTATTACCATGGCCTTCGAAGCAGAAGTAAGCCCAATAGAGCGCAAGCTGGCACTACTTGCCCTACAGAAGCGGGATAGCAGCATCAAGAGTATCTTAACTCATGCTCCGTACTAGCATCATCAACCTCACCAGTCGTGGTCACATCTCCCTTCAGGCACGCAGTCCTTTTCCACCTCAACCACTTTCCTGCGAGTGGCGACCCGAACCCCACTTGGGAGAAGCTAGACATCGAGGGTGTGCTGTATCTGGTCAGCACCATCACTGGCCAATTCCGATTGATATTATTCGACAACGAGCAAGCCCCCTCCGGCGCCGGCCTGGACTACACTGGTGTCTCCCAGAGGGACATGTGGATGGCTGATCTCAGTCACGACGTCGTTGCCGAACAGCACGGGCATACGCTGCATCTTCGGTAAGGAGCCCATCCTGCCTCGGAATTGGGGTCCATTTTGGGCCAGTCGAATAGGGGAAAAGTCGAAGAGAAAAAAGCGACGAAAATGAGAATGACAATTTTTGTTCTCTCGAGTTTCACCCATCTTTATTTTCAGAACTGCTAATAACGAAGTTTTCGCCCTTTGGATGGCCCGTCCCGAAGTGGCCGATCGGGTAAGCTGTTCTCCCGTGTCACCACCTCCTGTCACACTCAGGGTTGCAGGTTTGCTCCTACGTGGGTTCGATTCTCTCCGCCCGACCTCTGCCAAGTCCACCCTCACCATCCGACCTCCTCAAGATGATACTAGCGCGACGCCCTACCAGTGGCCCCCAGGAAGCTCCTGCTGCTAGTAGCAGTCCCAGCGAGAGTGTTGACGCCGCTGACAGCGTACAAGGGTCTGAGGGGAAACAGGTACTGCCTGGTTGGGGTATGCCCGTCTGAGGCCTTCCTTCAGGGTCCCTCGTCCACTAGTGTGCCTAGCGTGGAGGGTTCAAATTCATCCGCTACGTTCAGTAGTAACAGCAGCAACATGGCTGCCGGACAGCACATTCTGAGCCTTCTCAAGGGAGGCAAGACTGATGCCCCGGTCGAGTCCCCTGGCAGCAGCAGGGCCAGCTCAAATTCAGGACAGCCCGCTAGTAGCCCGGCAGAGTCAGTGGCATCTGGTGAAGGGGGGTTGGCAGACGCCGCCCCCAACCCGCAGGGAGCAACAACAGTAGACACTTTTGAGATGCTCCAAGCCGAGCTATCCAAGCCCAACGATGACGATGACTCGTCAGTGAGCGGAAGGCCACGGGAGGAGGAGGAAGATGATGATGGTACTGCGCCGGATGCCGTGGAGGGCATTTCCGTCACGAAGGATACTCTCCGGCAAGCATTAGTCGACGTTGTTAGCTCCGATGAATTCATGGAAATGCTTACCCAGCGACTAAGACAAATTTAGCGAACTTATCACCCCCACCGTTAACAACGTCATCATCATTGCGTGCTCCTTCCCTGCTGCTACTGCTGCTGTCTTCTGTATTCCTGGCTTATGCCTGTAGCATTGTTACACGTAGAGACCCTAGCGTGATCATCATCATCATCGGCAAGGAGGCATTGTATTTCCTCGTCCCTTCCTCCAGTTGTATTAATAATATTTACCATCATTAACTTCCTCTCCTCCTCTTATTCGTCCCTTTACTAGTGCCGCTACTGTCTATGTATGTCATCCAGTACAGCGGCCATCGTGTTGGTGGGGCCCGTCAGTATGCAGCTGTGCAGTTTTTTCGCTATGGACTCGCCCGACGCCACGAAGAACCGGCAAAACCCGGTGGACGGCATCCTGCCTTCTCTCATCGTTTCTCATCCGGGAGGAGCCCTCGGGAAGCATGGACGGGAGAACAGCAAGGTATTAGTACGGGAAAGGAGAGAGCGCATCTTTTTGTCTACGAGAGGCATGGGTCAACCTAAGATACTCTACATGATGCAGGTTTTAATGATATATACTGGCGGTACCGTCGGAATGCAGCCAGGTGGCGACGGGTCCCTACGCCCAGTCCCGGGTTTCCTCACGGAAAAGATTTCTCTCCTAGAGGAGCTCAAACGACCAGGCATGCCCGACTGCACGGTACTACCACACCATTGCCGGAGCGTAGCAGAACGTATGGTGTACCGTCGTCTTCCTCGGCGAACTCCTTCTTTCGGACCCCCGCCGCCACGACGGTGTTTGAACCGCTCTCCCCTTGTCGACGATGGATCGATAGAACCCATTTTAGGTTATCGAGTGGGAGGAACTGATAGACAGTTCGGACGTGACGCCTGGAGCATTGGGCTAAGATGGCACAGGTACATCGCCACAGGCTGCTGGCCTTCATTCTACTGGAAATGCCGTAGTGAACGATATCTGTGCAACTGAGTAGCGTCGATGGTGCTGTTGAAAATCGGGTAATTTCCAGCTATCGTGAACGAAATTCTGCTGCGAATGTTCATTTTCGTAGCACCAAAATTGTCACCTCCGGAAGTTGCTGCTCAGCTTGGGGTCACTCGCTGTAAACGCCTTCCGGAATTATTCACAGTTGTGTGAAACACCAGCGAGAGCGTAGCCCACTGGAGATTAGAAACGGATGGTGCGGTATGAGATCTCGGCCGGTCCCTCCTCAGAGCATCGAGGTGAACTACTATGATTATGACGGCTTTGTCATCGTCCATGGCACTGACACTATGGCTTACACCGCGGCTGCCTTGTCGTTCATGCTCTCCAACCTGGCTAAGACCGTCGTCCTTACTGGATCAATTCTGCCCTTTGGGGAGCCCCATAGCGATGCTAGGAGGAACATCATAGTGTCTACCCTGATTGCTGGTAGTATCTTTGGGCGGGGAGGAGTATCTTTCGACCTTGTCTTTGACCAGGTGTGTGCAACATTCCCGAAGTTTGTGTATTTTTTAACACCTACCTGCTCAGAGGCTGCCGTTCCGTTAAGGTAGTGCATCTCAGAAGGTGCCTTTCTTAGAGTAGTATCCTAGGAGTCTCTTAGAAGTATCCTAGGAGTATCTTAGAAGTATCTTAGGAGTATCTTAGGAGTATCTTAGGTTGACAGTGGTTCGATAGCAGCATTCGAGTCGCCCAACTTCCCCCCACTAGCCACCCTAGGAGTTGGCATCCACTTCAACCACCATCTCCTCATGCCCGCCCCCAAAGGACGTTTCCAAGTCCACACCAACATGGAGAACTCCATACTGGTCCTTAGGATGGTAGTAGGCCTGACGACAGCCGCCCCCTCCCTTGAAGGCCGCTCCCTAGGTCCCCGGATTTGCTGATCTGGAGTCACTCAGAGAGAGTGCTGTGAAAGGAGTGGTATTGTCGCTTTACGGTACTGGCAATGCACCTGCTAAGCAGCAGAAGTTCATTGACTGGTTGAAAAGGTAGTATCCTGAGGGGAAGAATGGGCGTCGTCACGATTCCGGAGGGGAAGAACACTAGAAGCCCTTGGGAACTCTACTCGTAGCGCCCCGACTATATCGAACGCCGAATCATCTGTGAGCCATCAGCTTCACGCTTTCACTACGGAAGTGTCAAAAATTCCGGCGGATTTATTCTGACTCGGGAGATTCTTCATACCTCCCTGTCGGTAGCCTATAATCCCTTCAGGTTCAACGAGAGGGGCATTGCCGTAGTGGCCGTGTCCCAATGCTTGAAGGGCCAAGTAGAGTTGAACGCCTACGCTGTCGGCTCCCGTCTGCTGTCTGTCGGCGTCATCAGTGCTGGCGATATGACCGTCGAGGCTGCGGTTACTAAACTCAGCTACCTTCTGGGGAGAGGGATGACTCTGCCGCAAATAAGTCGGGCATTCGAGATGTCCCTCAGAGGCGAGGTTACCGAGGTACTGCTCGTACCACTCCTTTCGAAATCGTAGCCTTCCTCCCCCTTCAGACGAATGGTGACGAGGATATCTTCCGTGGATTCGCGGGTGTTGTATCAAAGTTGTGACCCTTACCATGCCATCGCCAATTTATCAGCAATTATCAATCTCAAATTATCGACCCGCGTGAACGAAATTTGACTTTTGTGTTTATGGCTTACTAAGCTCGACGAAGGCGATAATCGGGAAGCTTCTCTGGTTCGGAAACAGTGGGCAGCGGCTGGCCAAATGTACGCTCCGTTGCTGGGGGGTCAGCCTTCCTTAGGGATGCCCACCCGTCTGCGAAGCTCGTTCGTTTGCGTTGCTTCTCACTGTCTATAACGCGAGCAGTCGAGATCCGAGTTTTGACAGCTTATCCTTGTACCATGGTCAAACGCCGTAAAGCCCCTACTAAGGCAGCAGCTGAGGAGCCGACGGAGGAAGACCCTTCCCTTTGGTCACGAGGACAGCGCAAACGACGCGTCAGGAAAGGAGGCCCTCAGTGAGTGATAGTGTTGGACGCCGTTCTTGTGTAACGGCTCGCGTGATGGCTCAGTCCGGAAGAAGCAGTTCGCGGCAGAGCAGGTCAGAGCCAAGCACATGAAGGACGCGGAAGCGAAGGACAAGAGTAGGTCATTCCAGCGCTGGTCGCCGGTGGTGATGATGGTGTTCCCCTCAGGGAACGTCTTGGCGAACCTGCAGGCCTTGAGGGGCTCCCTGAAGCTGGATCTGCAGGAGGATGAGTCGAAGGCACACAAGCCGAGGAAGGTCCACAAGCTGGCAGCCAAACCTAAGACGAGGGCAGCGCTACACAAGCAGAACCTGAGGGAAGTTTTGCAATACAAAAGTGTAAGTTGACTATCTCCTCGCCTACCGACTCTCTGCGACCGATGTGTGGGGCGTTGGCAGGTCCTGTCGTTCGAGCCCTTCCAGCAGAACCCTCTGGCAGCTATTCAACAGCACCTTCGGAATACGCAGGGTGCTGCACCCTAGCCTCTCACGTTACTTCTATTGCCACTTTATGTGTTGTTTGTCAATCGGTCCACCCGGGTTCGATCCCTGCATGTTGCATATGTTGATTTATCCGTCACGCCTACTGTCCCCCCGCTGCCTCGCTGCATGGACGTCCGCCCATAATGTAAGTGATTCTGCAGCGCCTTCGCTCCGCCCTCCTCAAGCCAATCGTACCGTAAAGGTTTTGCCGCCAACCCTTGCCCAAGTGCTGCTTCTGCTGCTAGGCAAAATTTGATTATCACGATTCGTCAGCGCTGTACGTGACCTGGGCGTGCGTGCGGGTCGATCGATCTCCTCAAACTAGCTACCCGCTGATCATCGACCGCGTGTCGTGGGTCCTGTTCTTCGATCGCCGTTGCTCTTGATCAGAGATGTGCTCTGGCCGTAGGTAACCATCTTTTTGAAGGCACCTAGGCGTCGTGCATTTAGCATGGCGAAGCCCCATCCCCATGGATATGCGCCCCGATGGGCATCTGGCGAGCCCTTCGACCTCCCTTTGCCGTCTAAGGTGGTCAGCCCTAGTCGAGTTGGGCTCGACCGCTCACTACCGCATCTTCACACGAACTGTGATCTCCCAATGGTCACTCTGACGTGCCCTATTGTCTCGTAACTCTAAGCGGAAAGCGATAGTCTTCAGTTACGTATGCTGAACTCAACTCGCTCGCGTATCTTGAGGTCAACTTGGTCGCGTATCTTAAGGTCAACTTGATCGCGTATCTTGAGATCAACTTGATCGCGTATCTTGAGCTCAACTCGCTCGCGTATCTTAAGGTCAACTTGGCCGCGTATCTTAAGGTCAACTTGGTCGCGTATCTTGAGGTCAACTCAAACCATTTCGGGGTTATCGTGCCCTCCTTAGATACTATGTGTAGCGAAGAACTTTGCGAGCTCTAAAGAAGAGCTCGACTCCCACAGAGAGAACTTAAACGAGTCCATGGACAAGGTTGGATACTGTCGAAGCCATCGAGCATCGCTCCGCCCTCCACAGGCTATCATCTTCAGCAAATCATTAACCTCGCTCGTACCAATAACACAACCGATAGAACTGCAACAACGAGAAGATGTCTTTTACGAGACGGAACTGGCCCTGCTGATCACCGAGCAGGTCAGCACTCGTCGCTTGCGTACGTCATGATACCGTGGTTTCCTCTCAGCTGCCCCAGTCCCCTTCGGGATGTCCACCAAAGGACTGCCTGGCCGCTGTAGGAGGCGTTGCCGTGGCTCTGGACCTCACCTTGAAGGACGTGCAAAACTCCAGCAAGGCGGCCGGAGGTAGGCCGCCGGGACCTCTCGCGCATATCTCATTTGACAGGTTCTTGGGAGAAAGCGAAAGCCTTCGATCGAAGCTGTCCGATCTCTGACTGGGTCAAGGTTGCTGGACTGGAAGAAAATTCTGAATGGAAAATATCCACCAAGATTGATGATCACCTCGTGAGTTCTCATGGACGCTCCGGACGATCCTAACCACCATTTTTCACCATTGATGGCAGCAGGTTCAAGAACAAAGCACGACTGATATGCTCATACCACTCCATTGCCTACTCGCGCAGTTGACCAAGTCCTTCACCCTTCTACCGGGAGATATCGTCCTCACGGGAACGCCGGTGCTGCCCCGAAGGCCCCGGCCCACTCAAGCCTGGCATGCTGCTCACGCTGAGCGTCGAGCCCCTTATCGGAACCCTCACCACCTCGAACCGCCACATGACGGATACTCCATATGATTTTTTCTCGAACTACCCCGGCCTCGAGTTGAAGTAGAAAAACTAACAAAGACAACATCCCCAATGGAGTGTTCATTAATACATCACGTCAACGAACTTACGCCCGAACTAGCGCAGTGGCCCCACGTGTACTCTCGAGGGATGGACAGTCCTCGACTACGGCTCAAATGCACACAGTGATACCATCCGCATTACACAGATTACCACTACAGTTGGTCGAAGAGCACGAAAGGAACGACTCCGAACCGCACCGCCAATCACACGAGCTCACCAAGACTATCTTCCAAGTGATCAAAGAATCTTCGTCGAGTGAGCCGTCATGAGCTGCTACGAACTGGTCAACACAACGCGTACGGCTATTACAGAGGAAAACAAAAGCATAACTGATTAGGAGGCAGTATACTAATACTGGTGATTATTAATAGTAGCATTTTATTATTGTCACCGCTACTACTACTACTTCTTAACTAATACAATAGTCATTACTACAGGCGGGCGAATACGTTCAAGCGAACCAAGCAACAGCAGCAACAGTCAATATTACGTTATCGTTGTTGTCACGTGCGGTTATGAGGACGGCCAAACTCGACAAAGGGCGGAAGAGGAAAACTAATAGTACCGCTCGGAGGTGGACTAGAAGGGCGCCTCGCTGGGTAGTAGTCCCAGCTGTTGGCGTGCTGCAGTGAATACGTCAGTGGAATCGGGCTCATAGAACTCATAAAACGTTCGTTTGACTTTAACAGAGGGCTGTCGCTTCAAGGCAGCCTCTACCTCTCCGCTGGTCCTCTGTACGCTGGTAGTAGTTTCGAGGACAGGAGCTGTCTTGCCAGTTCTTATCTTAGCTACGGACGCCGTCTTCGGTGCACTACCATTAGACGTATCCTTCGCTGTGCGTGGCCCTACAGCCTTCGCAGTTCTACTACCAGCAGCAGCAGCAGCCTTACCATCCCTGCCCTGTGTTGTTGGCCGACCTCGGCTGCCTGAAACCGCAGGGCCTTTCACTGCAGTAGCTGCTGATGATTGCTGCTTCTTCTGGGTGGTAGCTGCAGCAGGTGACGAGCGCTTAGATTTGCTCTTACCAACAGTCTGCCATTCACCATCATCGTCCGCTGCTACTACAGGAGCTCTGATGACGAGAGGCTCCACCGCTGCCGTCTTGGCCCTCACCAGCGTGCTCTCATGTACCGGTGTGATGAAGGAGTCCGAAGATGATGAGGATGATGATGACGACGACGAGACTTCCGACGGCGATCTTGATCGCGCTGATGATCCCCCAGGGGATACAACAGTTGACACAGTACTGCTATTGATTCCTGCCGCTGTAGTAGTAGCAGGCTGGCTTGGCTGCTTCGCTCCGCTATTTGAATTCTGGCTTTTTGCCTTCGCTGTAGTAGCCTCCTCGTGCTTCGTCGCTGCAGCAGCCTTCTTCGCCTGTCGCTTCTTCCTCTTCTTGGCAGCCTTCGACACCGGCTGAGCCGCGCCCGCTGGTTGCTGCTGCTGTCGACTATCCCTGTCCTGCTCGCCCTCGCCAGCCTCTAGGTCAACGAAGGATCGGCTCGCCATGGACTCATAGGGTATATACTGTAGGAAACGAGATGACTGTGGACCCCCCAAGGAAGGGCGACATCTCCTGTTGGACATCCTGCTGCCGCTGCTGTGAA
This sequence comes from Perkinsus olseni, assembly GCA_013115135.1. Lineage (NCBI taxonomy): Eukaryota > Perkinsozoa > Perkinsida > Perkinsidae > Perkinsus > Perkinsus olseni. The sequence continues at coordinate 84,189 of JABANP010000039.1, forward strand.
CGACGTTGAAGGGACTCGAAGCGGTCTTTGTAATACTCGGAAAGGACTCTCTGAGAGACGATTGGTGGGAGAGGTCGAATCAGCAGGAGTAGTACGAATTCGAGGGCCTGTGCCAGCACGGCGTCTAGGTCGGCGTACCGGACTGAGTCGGATTCTAGACTATCCAGGAGACGATACCACAGCTGAAAAGACCATAGAAAGTTTCAGACCCAAATACGCTTGGCCCTCGGCTTTAAGTAATGAGACGACTCACTGACGAACAGTAGACGATGGCAAGCAGCCAAGCCTTATGGGCAGACGAGGACGTTGGGTAGTGCTAGAGTATCCTAAGGTTCACTATGGTAGAAGATATAATACCTCTTTCCTCGTGACCAGCCGGCTTCTATTCCGCTTAGCGTTCCGCAAGAAGTCTTCGCAGCGCTCGTCTATGAACTGGAAGAGACGAGAAGATACGCGCATCCAAGGTTGACCATAGTATTACATCGAATAGGGTGTGATCCATTAGGACCTTCATGCAGGGTTGAAGGGCATCCGCCTCTCCATTAATACCACTAGAAGGATCTTCCTGGAGTAGCATATAGCCTGAACAGTTGGGAGTATCATTTGTTTTGGAATGACCAAGGATCAACTCGGGACCAGACAAAACAAACCACCAGCAACCCCATCAGGAGAACGAGAATCGCACAGATGCTACTACCATCCTTGAACTGCGCTTCTCCTTTCGACCGGGGAGGAGTCTCGAATCCAGGCAGAACGTTGTGGTTGGTGGGCTCGAAGAACTGCAACAACCTCGGATACTTCCGCTCAGTCCCTTGGCGCTCAGGGCTCAAATTAGCACACCACGCCCTCTGAAACTCGAACATGTAATTGAAATAATCTCAAGGCTGTAGGGCACGGCACCTTCCGGCAGTTGTCCAATCGTGTAACGAATTCCTTGTCGGCGATGGTTAGCAAAGCCTGTCGGGCGCTATTGGATAGCCGACCGTACGCCTCTATGACATCCTTCCTTCGAACCTGAGGAATGAGGGCCTTTGCAAGGCTAGTGACCAACGCCGTCGTACCATGGGAAGGTGCTTGTCGATCTTGGCCAGAAAGGCTGGTATCATGACGGTGGAAAACTTGCCAGCTCCTCCAGGGGTGACGTCCTCTCTGAATGTTAGACCTTTGGTTTGGTCACCAGTCGCGCCTCCACCGCTGCCAAGAACCGTCGGGGCAGTAGCCGACCCCGAACCTACTGGAGGGCCCCGGGACATAACTACTACGGAAAATATGACTGAAAGAAGAATGTTATCAGCATGAAAAGGCCTCGATCAGCTGGGAGCAAACACGAGCGATGAAGCGTTGGAAATGAGGGAAATAGCAATGAATGGTTTATCGGACTGCGTACCAGCAGAGGAGCCCGGCCGATTGACAATAGTGAGGCGAAAAGGGAGAACTACAGTGGATGCCGCGGTAATCGGCCCCATCCTACTACACCTGCAGCCGGGGACTCCGAACGACTGTACTGGTGAATGACTTTTCTGAAAAGGGCAAGGAATGATTAGACTAGGGCGATTTTTGTATCGTCTTGAGTGCCCTGGCCGCCGGGCACACGATGGACGAGTGAAAGAAGAGAATGTAGTTGCTATTTGACTTGATAGAAAAAACAACACGAATCCGTTATAATAAGCTTGACGGGATGAGAAACGTACTATGAACCGTCGGCACGGTGACGACGAGGAGGAATGAGAAATGAACGCTGTGAGGATCGAACTCATGCGGTGAGAACGCGATGGGTAAAAACTCCAGCGCTCATCCACCCGGACAAAAAGTTTGTTGAGAATTGAATGGGCAACATGGGCGGCCGTGACCTGCGTCGTAGTTTCCAACTACAGTGTAGTTACTACACTTTCACCCGAAAGCAAGGAACACGTGATGCCGTCACGACTCACGGCTCATTGGGCCCATACGCCAACCGGCTCGTTTGATTTACATAATCATCACATAAGTCAAACGCACGAATGGCGCATGGGCGTAGTGTAACATTTTTCCCCACACATCACATTGTGTGTGTCAGTGTGAATTCCAACGCCGTCGTCCGGCTTAGATAGACTTGATGCCGATGTGCTGGCAACTCACATTGCAAGCATCGCAGACTTTCAAGCATTACATTGTAATGTGGTAAATTTGGCGACGGTAAACTCGTCCGAAATTAGCGCAAATCCGACACACATCGCTATCCGTGAATCACGGACCGTGATCATCGCGGCTATGAGACTCTCGGAAGTCCGTCCCGTCGTGGGATTCCGACCAAAAGTTACACTGGGGAAATTCTTACTGTGAGACTTCTGCTAGTAGCTTTCAGGTGCAGCTCTGAGCGGTAAACGTCCACTATGGTATTTCGCATCCGGAGTTGTGATTTCGCGTCAGAACATGACGTTATGGTGGTGCTTCAAACCATCCGAAAGTTCCTCCCGAGAGCTTTCAAAATCGGCAAACTTTCTGAACGCTATAGGAATACTCGAATACTATGGAAAGAATTTAACTCTTTCAGCAGCAGGTTTATCGTGACTTCGCCCTGAGTAGTCACTCGCGACTGTTCCAAGCTGGCATGGCCACAAGTGTGCGCCGCAGCAAGGAGTGGCGTATGTGGGCGTGAGTGTCCCTCACCACTTCCTCAAGAAGACCGCAGTCGACAGTAAGCCGTGTAGGCAATGAGTCTGTGCTGGAATGGTCTAGTCGGTTATGACGACTGCCTCACACGCAGTAGGTCCTGAGTTCGATTCTCAGTTCCAGTATGTAAAGGTCTTCTTGCTCAAACACTAGCTTTACCCAAAGGAGGTGACGTCGGCGTACATGTACCTGGCTTCGTGATTCATCCTCTTAATGCCTCCAAAGCGGTACTAATAGTATTTCCGATAAATGACACAAAATGGTGTGTACTCATTCACAATGTCCCGATGGAAGCTAGTGAGTACGTAGCCCGAAGGTCTGCTGATACGGCGATCATTCAGAGTGAGTGTGCTGGTTCTTCTCGCTACTTGTGAAAAAAGTTGCTCAGTTGATTTCCATCGTTGTTCTCTCCATAACCAATGCGTTCCTATCTCTTCGCAGTCATCGCTGCTGTAGCAGCTGCCACTGAAGATCCGTGCGCTCAGATGTGTTCTGATGTCAGCGGCTGCAGTGGTTCAAAGTACGGATCGTATTGCAAGTCGTGGCTGAGTAGCCCCGTCTGCTTCGGTCTGGTGAAGAAAGCTGATGGTTCGGTGTGCTTCCAGCCGACAGACTCTTCCTGTGTCGGAGACTCGATATCTTGCGGTTCAGTGAGCACTCCAGTCGTCACCACAACGACTGAGCCTGTCACAACCACAACTAAGGCCGCTGTTTCCACGACCACAACTAAGGCTGCTGTTTCCACGACCACAACTAAGGCTGCTGTTTCCACGACCACAACTAAGGCCGCTGTTTCCACGACCACAACTAAGGCCGCTGTTTCCACGACTGGTTCCACTACTACCGAAGGCACCACGACCACCGCAGCTCCTGCTTCTGCTACCACGGCGGAGGTAACAACTACCACCACAACGACGATGCCTCCTACAACTGTTCCGACAACTCAGGCCACTACAACTCCGTCGACTACTGCCTCTACCACAAGTGTAGCGACTACTCAGGCCACAACAACTACTACGACTAGTACCACCGCTAGCGAGGAGTTTGGCGGAAAGTACTGTGGCAACCTCTTCGGTCAAAGCTTCAGTGTTGACTTCGAGAATGGTCACGCTACTGTCAGCGTCCTTGGTCAGAGTGCTGGTGCTGACTATAAAGTTGAGGGGACTAAGATCGTCTTCTCGAATTACGATCCTATGCTGCAGAAGTTGATGAATGCCTTCCATATCAAGAGTATCGATGGTACCATCATCAGCCCAACTGAAGTTCATATTAAGGCTGGCATACTTATTGACACTACTCTCACTAGCTGTTAAGGAAAACAGCTGTTACTCAAGATTCCTGTTGGTGTAGATACTCTTCTCAGCATCCCTCTCTCACGGGGTCTTCTCAAATTCTTTTTATTCATTCCATTTCTTGATGGGCCTACTTTCACATTCTGGGTAATCTCTTCGCGGCCCGTGTTGATGCTCACCTTATGGGGTTGTTGAGTTTGTCAAGTAAAAACGAAAGAGAGGCTGTCGTATTGTGGTCGTTTATTTTCGATCGGCTTCTTGTCTTCGGCTACTTGAGCCCTTTGTTGGTTGGCGGTATCAGTCGAGTCAGAAGATCTCGTGTAATCGTTGACCGTCGTGAAGTTGCTGGATGTGTGATGAACAATGAAGCATGTCGACAAGTCTGTCCTAACCAAGATGAAGCTTTTCTGGTCCCGGGTACACTATCACCGCATCAGCCCAAGGTGATGTATAACCTCCGTGGAGGTTGTATTCCGATTCTACACATATCTCGCAGACTCTACTCATATATCTCACAGGCTCCTCATCGGCGATGTGCGTGAAGCGTGACTTCAACTACTGAGGATAGGACGGTTAGAAAGCTTGGAATGTCTATTGAGTGGTCAAGCGGGGGGATCGCTATCTTCTCCCGTTGAGCAATGAGCCTCAGTATGCCAATCTCTGATCATTGCTCTCAGGCCAGTACTGAACGGTAATACGTTACATATGCAGGTTACAGCACTGCTTACCTCTAGCAGTTGCCTGCGTTGTTGTGTGCTCATACAGCAACCTTGTTCCATTTTCTCAGGGAGGGTGTAGCCGAGAACGAATCGCTCGAACATCAGATTTCGGGCTGGAATGGTCTAGTCGGTTATGACGACTGCCTCACACGCAGTAGGTCCTGAGTTCGATTCTCAGTTCCAGTATGTAAAGGTCTTCTTGCTCAAACACTAGCTTTACCCAAAGGAGGTGACGTCGGCGTACATGTACCTGGCTTCGTGATTCATCCTCTTAATGCCTCCAAAGCGGTACTAATAGTATTTCCGATAAATGACACAAAATGGTGTGTACTCATTCACAATGTCCCGATGGAAGCTAGTGAGTACGTAGCCCGAAGGTCTGCTGATACGGCGATCATTCAGAGTGAGTGTGCTGGTTCTTCTCGCTACTTGTGAAAAAAGTTGCTCAGTTGATTTCCATCGTTGTTCTCTCCATAACCAATGCGTTCCTATCTCTTCGCAGTCATCGCTGCTGTAGCAGCTGCCACTGAAGATCCGTGCGCTCAGATGTGTTCTGATGTCAGCGGCTGCAGTGATTCCAAGTACGGATCGTATTGCAAGTCGTGGCTGAGTAGCCCCGTCTGCTTCGGTCTGGTGAAGAAAGCTGATGGTTCGGTATGCTTCCAGCCGACAGACTCTTCCTGTGTCGGAGACTCGATATCTTGCGGTTCAGTGAGCACTCCAGTCGTCACCACAACGACTGAGCCTGTCACAACCACAACTAAGGCCGCTGTTTCCACGACCACAACTAAGGCTGCTGTTTCCACGACCACAACTAAGGCTGCTGTTTCCACGACCACAACTAAGGCTGCTGTTTCCACGACCACAACTAAGGCTGCTGTTTCCACGACCACAACTAAGGCCGCTGTTTCCACGACCACAACTAAGGCCGCTGTTCCCACGACTGGTTCCACTACTACCGAAGGCACCACGACCACCGCAGCTCCTGCTTCTGCTACCACGGCGGAGGTAACAACTACCACCACAACGACGATGCCTCCTACAACTGTTCCGACAACTCAGGCCACTACAACTCCGTCGACTACTGCCTCTACCACAAGTGTAGCGACTACTCAGGCCACAACAACTACTACGACTAGTACCACCGCTAGCGAGGAGTTTGGCGGAAAGTACTGTGGCAACCTCTTCGGTCAAAGCTTCAGTGTTGACTTCGAGAATGGTCACGCTACTGTCAGCGTCCTTGGTCAGAGTGCTGGTGCTGACTATAAAGTTGAGGGGACTAAGATCGTCTTCTCGAATTACGATCCTATGCTGCAGAAGTTGATGAATGCCTTCCATATCAAGAGTATCGATGGTACCATCATCAGCCCAACTGAAGTTCATATTAAGGCTGGCATACTTATTGACACTACTCTCACTAGCTGTTAAGGAAAACAGCTGTTACTCAAGATTCCTGTTGGTGTAGATACTCTTCTCAGCATCCCTCTCTCACGGGGTCTTCTCAAATTCTTTTTATTCATTCCATTTCTTGATGGGCCTACTTTCACATTCTGGGTAATCTCTTCGCGGCCCGTGTTGATGCTCACCTTATGGGGTTGTTGAGTTTGTCAAGTAAAAACGAAAGAGAGGCTGTCGTATTGTGGTCGTTTATTTTCGATCGGCTTCTTGTCTTCGGCTACTTGAGCCCTTGTTGGTTGGCGGTATCAGTCGAGTCAGAAGATCTCGTGTAATCGTTGACCGTCGTGAAGTTGCTGGATGTGTGATGAACAATGAAGCATGTCGACAAGTCTGTCCTAACCAAGATGAAGCTTTTCTGGTCCCGGGTACACTATCACCGCATCAGCCCAAGGTGATGTATAACCTCCGTGGAGGTTGTATTCCGATTCTACACATATCTCGCAGACTCTACTCATATATCTCACAGGCTCCTCATCGGCGATGTGCGTGAAGCGTGACTTCAACTACTGAGGATAGGACGGTTAGAAAGCTTGGAATGGCTATTGAGTGGTCAAGCGGGGGGATCGCTATCTTCTCCCGTTGAGCAATGAGCCTCAGTATGCCAATCTCTGATCATTGCTCTCAGGCCAGTACTGAACGGTAATACGTTACATATCCAGGTTACAGCACTGCTTACCTCTAGCAGTTGCCTGCGTTGTTGTGTGCTCATACAGCAACCTTGTTCCATTTTCTCAGGGAGGGTGTAGCCGAGAACGAATCGCTCGAACATCAGATTTCGGGCTGGAATGGTCTAGTCGGTTATGACGACTGCCTCACACGCAGTAGGTCCTGAGTTCGATTCTCAGTTCCAGTATGTAAAGGTCTTCTTGCTCAAACACTAGCTTTACCCAAAGGAGGTGACGTCGGCGTACATGTACCTGGCTTCGTGATTCATCCTCTTAATGCCTCCAAAGCGGTACTAATAGTATTTCCGATAAATGACACAAAATGGTGTGTACTCATTCACAATGTCCCGATGGAAGCTAGTGAGTACGTAGCCCGAAGGTCTGCTGATACGGCGATCATTCAGAGTGAGTGTGCTGGTTCTTCTCGCTACTTGTGAAAAAAGTTGCTCAGTTGATTTCCATCGTTGTTCTCTCCATAACCAATGCGTTCCTATCTCTTCGCAGTCATCACTGCTGTAGCAGCTGCCACTGAAGATCCGTGCGCTCAGATGTGTTCTGATGTCAGCGGCTGCAGTGATTCCAAGTACGGATCGTATTGCAAGTCGTGGCTGAGTAGCCCCGTCTGCTTCGGTCTGGTGAAGAAAGCTGATGGTTCGGTATGCTTCCAGCCGACAGACTCTTCCTGTGTCGGAGACTCGATATCTTGCGGTTCAGTGAGCACTCCAGTCGTCACCACAACGACTGAGCCTGTCACAACCACAACTAAGGCCGCTGTTTCCACGACCACAACTAAGGCTGCTGTTTCCACGACCACAACTAAGGCTGCTGTTTCCACGACCACAACTAAGGCTGCTGTTTCCACGACCACAACTAAGACTGCTGTTTCCACGACCACAACTAAGGCCGCTGTTTCCACGACCACAACTAAGGCCGCTGTTTCCACGACTGGTTCCACTACTACCGAAGGCACCACGACCACCGCAGCTCCTGCTTCTGCTACCACGGCGGAGGTAACAACTACCACCACAACGACGATGCCTCCTACAACTGTTCCGACAACTCAGGCCACTACAACTCCGTCGACTACTGCCTCTACCACAAGTGTAGCGACTACTCAGGCCACAACAACTACTACGACTAGTACCACCGCTAGCGAGGAGTTTGGCGGAAAGTACTGTGGCAACCTCTTCGGTCAAAGCTTCAGTGTTGACTTCGAGAATGGTCACGCTACTGTCAGCGTCCTTGGTCAGAGTGCTGGTGCTGACTATAAAGTTGAGGGGACTAAGATCGTCTTCTCGAATTACGATCCTATGCTGCAGAAGTTGATGAATGCCTTCCATATCAAGAGTATCGATGGTACCATCATCAGCCCAACTGAAGTTCATATTAAGGCTGGCATACTTATTGACACTACTCTCACTAGCTGTTAAGGAAAACAGCTGTGACTCAAGATTCCTGTTGGTGTAGATACTCTTCTCAGCATCCCTCTCTCACGGGGTCTTCTCAAATTCTTTTTATTCATTCCATTTCTTGATGGGCCTACTTTCACATTCTGGGTAATCTCTTCGCGGCCCGTGTTGATGCTCACCTTATGGGGTTGTTGAGTTTGTCAAGCAAAAACGAAAGAGAGGCTGTCGTATTGTGGTCGTTTATTTTCGATCGGCTTCTTGTCTTCGGCTACTTGAGCCCTTGTTGGTTGGCGGTATCAGTCGAGTCAGAAGATCTCGTGTAATCGTTGACCGTCGTGAAGTTGCTGGATGTGTGATGAACAATGAAGCATGTCGACAAGTCTGTCCTAACCAAGATGAAGCTTTTCTGGTCCCGGGTACACTATCACCGCATCAGCCCAAGGTGATGTATAACCTCCGTGGAGGTTGTATTCCGATTCTACACATATCTCGCAGACTCTACTCATATATCTCACAGGCTCCTCATCGGCGATGTGCGTGAAGCGTGACTTCAACTACTGAGGATAGGACGGTTAGAAAGCTTGGAATGACTATTGAGTGGTCAAGCGGGGGAGATCGCTATCTTCTCCCGTTGAGCAATGAGCCTCAGTATGCCAATCTCTGATCATTGCTCTCAGGCCAGTCCTGAACGGTAATACGTTACATATGCAGGTTACAGCACTGCTTACCTCTAGCAGTTGCCTGCGTTGTTGTGTGCTCATACAGCAACCTTGTTCCATTTTCTCAGGGAGGGTGTAGCCGAGAACGAATCGCTCGAACTTCAAATTTCGCGCTGGAATGGTCTAGTCGGTTATGACGACTGCCTCACACGCAGTAGGTCCTGAGTTCGATTCTCAGTTCCAGTATGTAAAGGTCTTATTGCTCAAACACTAGCTTTACCCAAAGGAGGTGACGTCGACGTACATGTACCTGGCTTCGTGATTCATCCTCTTAATGCCTCCAAAGCGGTACTAATAGTATTTCCGATAAATGACACAAAATGGTGTGTACTCATTCACAATGTCCCGATGGAAGCTAGTGAGTACGTAGCCCGAAGGTCTGCTGATACGGCGATCATTCAGAGTGAGTGTGCTGGTTCTTCTCGCTACTTGTGAAAAAAGTTGCTCAGTTGATTTCCGTCGTTGATCTCTTCATTACCAATGCGTTCCTATGTCTTCGCAGTCATCGCTGCTGTAGCAGCTGCCACTAAAGATCCGTGTGCTCAGATGTGTTCTGATGTCAGCGGCTGTAGTGATTCCAAGTACGGATCGTATTGCAAGTCGTGGCTGAGTAGCCCCGTCTGCTTCGGTCTGGTGAAGAAAGCTGATGGTTCGGTGTGCTTCCAGCCGACAGACTCTTCTTGTGTCGGAGACTCGATATCTTGCGGTTCAGTGAGCACTCCAGTCGTCACCACAACGACTGAGCCTGTCACAACCACAACTAAGGCCGCTGTTTCCACGACCACAACTACGGCCGCTGTTTCCACGACCACAACTACGGCCGCTGTTTCCACGACCACAACTAAGGTTGCTGTTTCCACGACCACAACTAAGGCTGCTGTTTCCACGACCACAACTAAGGCCGCTGTTTCCACGACCACAACTAAGGCCGCTGTTTCCACGACTGGTTCCACTACTACCGAAGGCACCACGACCACCGCAGCTCCTGCTTCTGCTACCACGGCGGAGGTAACAACTACCACCACAACGACGATGCCTCCTACAACTGTTCCGACAACTCAGGCCACTACAACTCCGTCGACTACTGCCTCTACCACAAGTGTAGCGACTACTCAGGCCACAACAACTACTACGACTAGTACCACCGCTAGCGAGGAGTTTGGCGGAAAGTACTGTGGCAACCTCTTCGGTCAAAGCTTCAGTGTTGACTTCGAGAATGGTCACGCTACTGTCAGCGTCCTGGGTCAGAGTGCTGGTGCTGACTATAAAGTTGAGGGGACTAAGATCGTCTTCTCGAATTACGATCCTATGCTGCAGAAGTTGATGAATGCCTTCCATATCAAGAGTATCGATGGTACCATCATCAGCCCAACTGAAGTTCATATCAAGGCTGGCATACTTATTGACACTACTCTCACTAGCTGTTAAGGAAAACAGCTGTTACTCAAGATTCCTGTTGGTGTAGATACTCTTCTCAGCATCCCTCTCTCACGGGGTCTTCTCAAATTCTTTTTATTCATTCCATTTCTTGATGGGCCTACTTTCACATTCTGGGTAATCTCTTCGCGGCCCGTGTTGATGCTCACCTTATGGGGTTGTTGAGTTTGTCAAGTAAAAACGAAAGAGAGGCTGTCGTATTGTGGTCGTTTATTTTCGATCGGCTTCTTGTCTTCGGCTACTTGAGCCCTTGTTGGTTGGCGGTATCAGTCGAGTCAATGGTCAAGATCTCGTGTAATCGTTGACTGTCGTGAAGTTGCTGGATGTGTGATGAACAATGAAGCATGTCGACAAGTCTGTCCTAACCAAGATAAAGGTTAGGAAGCTTGTAATAGTCCTACAACATGCATAAACTTACGAATGCGAATAGAGCGGAATCTGAATAACAGATGAACGGTGAACGGTGATGACAACTTTTACTTCTCCGGCGCGTGTCAGGACGTCGCAATACACTGCATGGGTAAAGTGCGTCCTCCACGTGACATACTTCTATTCCTGCTGTTGCAAAAGACGAACAGTTGTCTTCGTGTTTAATCTGCCACAGGATATTCTACCATGCTAAACAAGCAGCCTGTATCCTTTTCTGCTCATCCATCGAATGGCCCATGAGTCGATTAATGTATAGGATGAACTCTAACCTCCAAATCAACGGTAGCACAGGCGTCACTTGCACTACAGTGCCAGCTATAGACTTTCAGCTAGGTACGGGATCCTCGGATACTGCACAGCTCCGCAAAAGGAGATTGATACAATTCCCTGAATAACTTGACACCATGAGGGGCTAACTGTGGATTCAAATTACACTTGGACGTTTATCAAAGGACCCATTTCCTGTGACAGACCGATTCGTCCGGCTCCCAACGTCTTTGCGCAATCTCGGTGGCTCATTCTACAAAGAGCTGGGAAAAGCATCGGGGCAACATATCAGCCGGGCAAGATTTGATGATAGCGGTCTAAGTGTGTACGCTTATTTGCCCGTCGATCACCAACTCTATAATGGAGTAGAAACTGGAAGCTCTCTTCCTCCTTTTTGGATGTTGGTACTAGAAGGTGGAGCCCGACGGAAGCCGAATCGCTACACTCATCTGAGAGGTTGCGACTGCAGCCAGACGACAGTGCTTAAACATGGACTGAGAAAGGTCGGCCTTTTTACGTGGTAAGATCCACTGCGATTGAGTCACGTGTCAGCAATCTTGCCTTGCTGCCAGAAAGGCAAGACCAAGCCGTCGCCCATTGTGGTTTTTAATGGAACTCCCCACTGGCCCCAGTGCCTGATCGCGGCGAGGGAGCAACTGACCAGTCCTAGTCTCATCGACTGGGGCTGGGTTCGCCATCACTCCACGGGTGTGAGCAGGATGGTTTGACGGCTGAAGTTCCTCAGAGCGACTAGTAGCCATCACTGAGGACTCATCAGCATCAACTTATGTTTGCCTTGCTTTCGGTGCGCGTCTTGTTAGGAACGCGACTTAACTGTTCTTTGTTGCAACATAGCTCACCCCAAGATAGTGACAGTGTTGCAGGCCAGTGGTTTGCGATAGGCGTGAAGGCCATAGGTGCTCCCCATGGACGTCGTCCCGGAGCTAAGAAGGGTCCGGTTAGTACCAACCATCTGGTACTTGTTTGGTTTGTCGATTCACGCGGGATTTGTAGTAATGTCGTTCAGTTGCTATGACTAGTGGCGCAACGTTCAATCGTGGAGGTTAACTCGCACCGGGACACCTGGTTCGGGTGACGCGATCGACTATCGCGTAGCGGAAATCATACCAAACTAGTTTGATTACGCTTTTATCACCTCACGTCGGATGCAAGCGTTGTTGGGATCGTTGTCCCTTACTTTTCATCCACTGTAGGAACGCTTATTTGGAAGAATTATAGGAAGAACTCAACTGTAAATATGATAGTAGGCTCACCCGAAGCTATATGTGCAGTATAGAGGCCACATAGTGACGACCATAGTGAACGGCGTTGATTGAACGCTATGCAACAGCTACCACCTGGGCTCAGTACTACTTAGCTGTTAGACTATCACCGCTGCAACTACCTCTGCTGCTACTGCGTATCATTAGTCTCAGACAACCCTCTGACCTCATTCTACGCCTTGCACTCGCGTGCATGATTATGCGTTCTAGGCTAGAACTCACGCTAGGCTAGATTACGCTATAGAAACTCATTATCGATCAACTCTCCTTCAGTCCGATTTCACCTGTCTTTAAACCCCGTCTCAAAAACCGTACTGTAGGTGGATGATCGCCCTCTGCGATGAAGTATTGGTCGTTTCTGTGGGTGAGTTGTGTCCTTGGCTATTGCTCATTGCCTCAGCGAATATGCACTGTAACTCAGTACAAGTACGAGATTCGGAGGGTATATGCTCATCTGTGGTTTACTGTACGTATACAGCATACTGTCAGTTCGTATTAGAGAATCCATGTCGCGAGTCCTGCCGATTCGTCAACGTCTCATCCTTCTCATGTTAACCTTGTGGGGTATTCTACAAGAGGGCTTTGGTCAAGTCTTGAGGCAGCTTATCAGACGCACGAAGTTTGATGATAGCGGTTCCTCGCTCTACGCTTACTTGGTCATTGATAACCAACAGCTCTATGTCATCGTGGACACTGGCAGCGCTGAACTTACTGCCATCTGGAAGGATTGGTATGATCAGGTTCCGTTTACTATAGGATGCAGTAATCTGCAAGTCGGTTGCTATGCTTGTCCGCTAGGTTGCGACTCCAGTCAAACTTCAATATTCAGATATGGATTGAAGGAGGTCGACGTTTTCCCATGGCACGGTACACTGCAATTGGGGCATAACTTCGTTGGCAGTGTTGATTTTGCTTTGATTAAGGATCAGAGGCCCCCGCCTCCGTCACGACCAGCTGGTAACATCCTCGGCCTAGCTCCAAATTCCCATGGGCAGTATCCTTCCGTGATGGCGCAGTTACACAGACAATCTAAGGTGTCCAGTCTAACGTTCGCTATTCACTTGGGCCGGCCCCCAGCGGGGAGCTTCGAGTCCAATGGAGAGCTCTTGCTGGGGGGAGGAGACGAGGCGTTGTATGTAAAACCTCTCAGATTTGTGAGGTTCACCAACCCGGCGGAACTGAGAGTCAGACTAAGATCACTGCAGGTCGGTGATGGTGCGTTTCTGCATGCCATTAATCATGATCTACTAATCGATACTGGTACTAACTTCCTCATCGCGCCCCGTCAGTACAGAGACTTCCTGGTAAAAGAGATCGAATTCCAAGCCTCGAGGAGGGCGCGCACTGCTGTGAGGATTGTGTGGAACCCCAACTTCAAGGAGTATGTCTTCGACTGCGCATATGCTGTCCATCTACCAACAATAACGTTTACCTTGGGGTCGGGGGACGTTCCACTTACTATCCATCCAGCTGCCTACAGCAATGAGATCACGAATACATGTTGGATCGCCATAACTCCTAGTTGTGACAATTCCTGGATACTACCTGACAAGACACTCTTCGGTAACTACCTAGAGTTCCAACCGCAGAACGCTAGAGTCGGCATAGCCAAGTTGAAGTAGTGATGAAGTGGCACGGAATATAGAGTTTTCCTTTTTGAAGCATCTATTGTGAACAGCTATTCATCACCACTGAGGGTTTTCTTCTTTGAAGCATCAATTGTCAACAGCTACTCATTGCCACTGAGGGTTTTCTTCTTTGAAGCATCTATTGTCAACAGCTACTCATTGCCACTGAGGGTTTTCTTCTTTGAAGCATCTATTGTCAACAGCTACTCATTGCCACTGAGGGTTTTCTTCTTTGAAGCATCAATTGTCAACAGCTACTCATTGCCACTGAGGGTTTTCTTCTTTGAAGCATCTATTGTCAACAGCTCGTTTTTCTCCTCAATTTGTATCGTTTGTTGACGCGCTCATCGCCGTCAGCCGACGATCAACTCAAGTCAGAATTGGTTTTGCGTTGACAAGGCTTGAATTGGTCAATGTAGCGGAATCGGGAGTGATGGGATTGAACCGCAGGGCAGGGAAATAATTGCCTCCAAAAGCATGATGCTGGAAGCTTAAAAGGATGTTGCACGTCTCAGAAGACAATTACCTCGTTCTTGCATCGCGGACATGCGAAGACATGGTTACGCACATATTCTATCAGTCGTTATCGAAGCGACTTTTGAATCACTTCGAGTACTCCGGCTGAGCTGCTCAATGGGTGACGGTGATGGCAAGAAGCACCCATATGGCTGGACGTGGCGGTCGATATCGTGCCACTGCACCATCTGCTCAGCTTTACTCTCACACGCAACACCACTTGGCCAAAGACTGAACACTGTTAGCACGAACAATGGTATCAAACTGGAGGATGGTAAGTCAACCTTTTAAGAGCCTTCTTGGCGGGTATGTCGTAGTGGTCTGTTAGAAGCCCCTTCACGTGTCGAGCCGGGTCTGCCGCCATACAGACCCCAGATGTCATCGTCGCTGAGATCCTCCACAAGCACCGTTCCTGAGCAGACACGGCAATGACAACTTCAAAGGTGCAAAGATCGGCTACCCGGTGACACACTCCCGCCAGAGGGCTTCTGATCTCGAACGCGCCGGATTAATTGCGGCCATCTGAGCAAATACTGGTCTTGCCTGTACACTGAAGCTGAGCTCACTTGGCACGGCCGTCGACTAGTGTACACAGGGCACTCTTGTAGGCCATCATAGGGGAGGCGTTGTAGCCACCGAGGTCCCACAGCGAATAACCCATCGACCTACCGAGTTGAGTTTTGTGTGGATTTTATCCGACCTCAACGGACTTACTTTAGCCAAGTGCAGGTGGCAAATCCTAATATGAATCCTGGCTGGTACTTTCTGTATCGATCATCGTAGTAACGTGTGGCCACGTAAACCGAGGTCCCCACAGGATGGGCAAAATCACAGGCGAGAAGAGTCTTCTTGGACGGCTCGGAGGTGTCGTGCAACCAGAGCTCAAAAACAAACATCCGGCCGGAAGCTATCCAGGTCCGCCAGAGGGCTTCTAAGGGTGCGGACAGCCAACACTCGTCGCCCTTCCGATCCTTGAGGTCACCGATGCACGTGTTCGGGCTCTGTACTGACGGATAGGGAGACCTTCCGGTGACCATTGGGACCTGCAAGCTGATCCAATACGAAGGTTACTGATTATCATTCGACCTACCCTTCTGCAACTGCCTCAGCAGCCGACAGACATCCTTCAGTCTGTTCACTCGACGCTTGGATAGTTCAGGAGGGAAGTCTAGCGAGCACACAGCTCGAGCTCTCTCACACACCCCACAGAGAGCATCTCGGCCAAGCCCTTGGGGATCCATCAGCTGACTACCTGACCACTCATGCCTTCCGTGAGCGACAACCCTCGCACAACTTACTGTGGTTAACACTCTGTTGCTGGTCTCCGGAGTACTGCTGCGTTTGGCCAGCGTACCCAATACCAGCGTATAGAAGCGAGCCTAAAACTTCGCTCATCGTGTCTACGGACTCCATGCTAGACAGAAAGGGCATCATAGGTCCCTTGGAGATCGCGAAGCCGCCGCCCGTGGCCGCCTCCGACCCGTGCAGTAACATGGTGTCTAGACCGGGGTCCAGTGGATTGATCATGAAAGTCGGCGGCCATATTTTGTGAGGAGTATCGACCGTACCACGCTGACTGACCATCACCATCGAGCTCATCCAGTCACTGAGGGTACCTCCACTGGAGGCCATCTCGGACACTACAAGCGGGTCATCGATGATGCCCTTATTGAGCTGCTTGGCAAGTTTGATCTCGAGCACCGCTCCGCCATTTTTGAGAGTAACCATCGTCAACATTGGCATCACCATAATAGAGATCTGCAGCGTCCATCAGCTGCTGCAACAACTTCAATAACCTGTCCCTAGCCGCGGGTGTCAGGGAAAGAAACCGTGCTCTCTCGAAGGCCACTACAGCATCATGAAATCTACTCCAGCTTTCCGACCGCCCAGTGAGCTGAGCCGAGGTTAGCATGTCGCGCAGGGAACCTTGGAAAACACGTGTGACGCCTCTTGCTGGATGGAGCCCTGTCGCTAGTACCAACCAGCTGCCCCATGGCTGTCCCGTCCTGATACTCAAGCACCCTGTCGAGTAGATCTCTGCACATGGGTATAACCTGGGCACTGGCCACTCTAGCGATCAGCGATTGCTCCGACTGAGGCAAACATCATCATCATCCAGAAGTGAGGTTAGACCGCTCTATTCCCTCAGAAGTCAGAGGTTAGCCCTCCTGGATTGCCTTCGGTTCCCAGCAGCACTACCTGCCATTGTTCATCATCCATGATCTCCATTACTCCAACCACAGCCCCAGCAAGGTCCTCATTCCACTCGCCGTAGCACTCAGGATCGAAGCTCCCATTAGCCGACTTACGAGTCCGCCAGGCAAAGGTAGAAGCATCCTGGTACTCATCGAGAGCACTGCCGAAGCGCGACACATGGGTCGTAGCAACGAACCCGTACACCGACCCTTCGCCAGCCACCCCGTCCCTAACTGTCACGCTGTAATAACCGTAGCTGGGCGGCCTTAGCGTTATGCCGTAGCCCGGTGACGTGAGGAGATCTACGGACTCGCCGCAGGGGAGGGTCAACGTTGCTGTGGAAGTGTCGGTGATGTGAGTATGCTCCAACTCCACGAAAGTCGTGCCGGCCAGAATGGCGCGCTCCTGCCGAGTATCGTATTCTCGCATGAGATCTTCGTTAATACTCTTGGCTGGTTTGACCTTGTATACCATCGAGGCAGACTGGCTAGGGTTTACTTCGTGCTGGATTTCGGTGAGGAGTGGTACCAAGTGCTTACGACTCGACTCATCCGCGAGGATGCAGTCGATGGCTTCCTGGTCGACATCTGGGAATTGGTATTTATTAAATGACATAAAAAACTTGCATCACCAGAAGTATTTATGCTGAGGGTTCCGACCCGTCAAAAAACTACTACTGGTCGCAAGCGTTCAGCAGTTGCCGGTAAGTACAGAGCACTCTGATACGGTCCAACATCGACGATAGGATTGAACCCTGTACCTTCCGGTCAACAGCCTAGCGCGCACCCACTGAACCAACTGTTCTTGTAAACACAACGAGCGCAGATGATAACATGCAAGCGCAATAGTCGAAGAAATGGTAATAACGTCACGCGAAATGATATATGTGCCGACAACAAAAAGTAATAATCCGCGGCTATGGAGCGTCATACACTGTCCCTCCTCTCCTCTATCCGACTGGGAGGTACATCCACCACCCGATACCCTTGGAGCCACTCCCCGAAGTCCCCAGTCGACACCACCTTAGTCAGCTTACTGCGTCCACTAGTTGCCTTACTGCGAGAATATACGGACACTTGCAAGACCAACAAGCAAACCAACAGGAACGGTACCGTAGCGAAGTCACGGTGGCCTGCTAGCCATGACAATACGTAAAGTATTGGGGCAGCGAGAGCACTGCAAATGTACTTGGCGGTCGCTGATACGCTCTTAAAGACGTAGGCCGTGATCCATCCATTGGCAACTATAACGATGAAGGCTATCCAAGACTGGAGATTCATACCAGTATTCAAAAGGCAATCACAAGTGTCAGCCTCGGCACACGCTTTCGTGAAGTCCGCAGATTCACACAGTGGCTTTGAGCCGAGTACGTTGGTCGGCCCATGGATCGCCAGCAGGCCGAGAAAAGTGAGGACGAAACTGATGAGTTTGAATCGAGCAGCTGTAGCGTAGAAGCCTCTGTTGTCTCCCTTCATGAGCCACTCTAGGTATACTGCACATACGGACGATAAGAGAGCCTTGGAGACGCTCCACGGGATGGCAGTGGCGTCCATGCCGTCCCCTTGCGACTCGGTCAGTGTGAAGGCCACTGCACATAGCACAACACCGATGAGCGAGTGGAGGTTGTCCATACTGCGGCCCAGGACGTAATAAGAAAGTACAGCTACCAGCAGCAGCCTAGTCTGAGCCACTACTGACATAGTTGGACTATTGCCATGATCGATAGCCTGTAGTGTAGAGAGGTCACTGACGGTATAAAGGACAGCTAACGGAGTCATCAACTTCAAGTCCTGCCAAGTCATGCCCCAGCCTTCACTGCCCCGACCCCGTTTACTACGTACGTATTCGGCCGTGCACGCCATGAGTGTGCCGATGAGATGGTCGGCCAGCATGAAGGCTGCTATTGCGTAGGAGTAGGCGGGACGGGTAGCGATGACGCTGCCTGTCCGGGAGTCCACGGTGTAGAGGGTTGTGGTCTTGGAGTTGTCCACCGCCCAGGGGCCGATGACGCACACTACTAGGCAAGTTGCTAGTGTAAGATACGATGATGATGACGGTGTTGCCATCGGAATGAACAGCTCAAGCACTACAACCCGAAAGCTTCATAAAGATGAATGCAAGGCGAAGCGTAGAAGAGGCAAGTACGACACTGTGGGCACGATAACAGCAGTTATCATGGCACAAGCCCAACAAGCATTGATAGACGAGTAATGGCCATAATACTGTCACAAGCAGCTATGCCACCGTCATGATGTCTCCGGTGGGCTTGGTAGCAACCCTTGGCCGCCGACCAGCGTTGCTCATGAAAATTCATTACCACCAAGGCTGCCACGGGGTTCGACACGCTAGCTCCATTGCTGTGAATCACTACTTCTCGGAATTACTTGGATTCGAGAAGACCAGTAGCCAAACTATGTATGTTCTGAGTGAGATTTTCAATCGTCCTTCTGACTTTTGAAGTGCCTTCGAGTCGCTGCTATATCGATAGTCATCTCCTTAGTTGAAGGTCAGTAAACCGAGGGTCAATATTCACCTCTTTTTTCAACCTCGTTCTGAACTCACCAGTATCCGCATGCGGTCCCCGAGTCGTAATTTTTATCACCGAAGACATCACCTTTCGCTGTTTGGATTGCTTCCGAGATTGGATCCAGGACGCTCTTATTTCAATAGGCCTCTCCCTGATAAACAGCCAGTGAATCAAGCATCATTATTAACCCGATAAACTCAGCCCCATAGTAATCTGATACCACCCTTGGCTACGACGCGCAGATGGAATTTCGCTGCGCCAAAGTGATCGATTACGATTGAGCTCCCGAGACGTGGAGACTCCTGTGGGAGAGTGCATGTGCGCATTTTGATCTCGGCCGGTTGCATCGCTGGAAGTCCACTTGTGCTCTATTCGTACGCGTGTGATGGATTTTCTTGTGCAGTTGCCGGTGGTTGTTTTTGTTGTGGCATAACTTCCCTCTACACTATGCGTTGCCCAATGAAGTCACCAAGCCAGGCTCCTCGTTCCTGGACTCCTCGCGTATCGAGGACTCCTACCACGACTAAGTCAAGGCGCTCTCAAGCAGCACCAGTGAATGCTGGCCAGAGCAAGTTGACGATATCGCAGTTGAAGTCGATGGTGGAGTCCCACGAGGGAAGTGCCAGGCAGTTGACGTCGGCACCGTTGCAGCGCGTCCAACTGATACCAACCCAAGTGGTGGAGCGATCGGAGCCTGCGTTGACGATAGTGGCTGGAGACCCTGGGGCTGGTAGCGTGCCCAACCCTATGTTCTCGGCTGCTGCTAGCATGAGCAGCTGCGACAACTGCAAACGCGTTGGTGTTGCCCTGTGGGAGGATGAGCTCACTGGAGAGGCGTTTTGTGACGACTGTTGGTCTATGTGGGAGGCGCAGGCTGCTGCCCAAGATGATGCTCAGCAGAGGCAGGAGACGCCTGTCGAGGATTGGTTCATGATGGACACTACGACCGACGAGGAAGGGGACTGTGATATGCTTGATGATGGTGATGATGACGACATCGACCCGCGGTGCTCTATGGCAGTGGACCGGCGATTGGCGGTGGGCAGGCAGCTAGGCAGCAGCCCCAGCAGAATCGTCGACCAGCGCCCAATTTCGCTCAGAGGAGTTTGGTGGCCTTGGAGTTGGGCAAGAACAGCAATGATCTCTATGAGATGTGCCTGGATAAGCAACTTCTTGATGCTTATAACAATGCTGCTGTGAACCATCGTGTGCCGCTGGTGGAATCGCCAACTGGGAGCGAATCGTCGAAGGTCGAGAAGAAGGCGGCCGCCGGGAAGGGTGTTAAGTTCAACACCGGCGGAGCGGTGCGGTTCTTCGACACTGATGCCGAGCTACAGGATCCATGCAGATGTGAATTCCCGATTCGAGGTAGTAGCAAGGGGGGCTGGTCATTTCTGGATGATGGTTGGATGATATTTGTGTTGACAGGTGAAGGAGTTTGATGGTCAGTCTTGTCACCATGCTAATTACATCGGCATGACGCGGGCAGCAGCAGCAGCCTCCGCTCAGCAGGAGCAGCGGCACATGAGCACTCTGGCCGACTACAGCTCGGACGAGCTCAAAAGTAGTGGAGTCGCTGTTCGATCTCTGAGCGATAAACCCTTTGTTCTATTCAGGTGTTGCACATCAGATGTCGAAGCCTCGTGGAGCTTGGCCCAGGCAGTAGTAGCCTTTCACTGCTGGGTGACCGCTTCTGACGATGTCGTCCGTGGTGTAGAAATGATGGCATTCAGGGTGTAGTGAATGCTTATAATAATTGAAGTTGTTCAACAAAAATCATAAAAAACAAAGTCAAAGTTTGTTTAGCTGAATTGGCGACGATTGACCATTGACTTTTGGCCCATTCGTTTGGCTCAAGTCTTTCATAAGGATATTATTGCCTTATTTAGCTGCTGCCGGATCCTTCACGTAAACTCTTGCCATCTGTTTTACGTGTATTTTGAGGTAGCTAATTAACATAGCACATCTACAGTTCTGCAATTGAATGGTAGCAGCCCTTCGCCAGTGTTTTCTCCTCTGCTGTCATCTCGCGTGCTCGGCAGGGGGGACCGATACTGGTCAGATACTGTCGTCAATTTTTAGCGAGCCGACGTAGCTCGGCGACCCGTAAACTATGTGACTTTCATCATCATCCTAATCATTATTATCACTCCCTCTTCGTTACAATTATCGTCTCGTCGACTGTGGCTAGTCCCAATGAACCCCTTCCACCACCGCCAGTAGCAGCAGCGGAAGTGGACAGCTAGCGTCCTACTCGTTTCGTCTCAGCATTGATCGCTGAGTCAGATGGGAAGTTGTCTATAGTGTAACATTGCTTCGCCGTGGCGCTTTTGCTGGTGCCTCTGCCCTCCTGCTGCGGTTGGTATGATAATGATCATCATCGTATGAGTGACGAGGGACGTTTCTGCTTCCGGGCACCCAACCGGTGACGAGGTTTCCAAGAGATTGAGCTATCCGAGTGTGATCTTGTGTTTCGATTAATGGCATGGGTGGTTAGTTCGGGGGCGGCGGAGTATCGGTCGGTTATTGACGAGCTCGCTAAGAAGATTTCCCCGGAGGCAATCTCACGGCGAATATTTAGAAGATCGACGAACGGTGTGGAGGAATGGTTCGGCACCTTGGACGTATGATTCTCTATAAGGGATTCAACTGGTACTGCACTGGCAAACCCAAGCGCCACCGCCACTGTTGTTAGCATAACACTTACATGTACTGAAGTAGGATGCCTCCTCCGAGAGCATGGTGATGGATATTGGGTTTGCGACGCGACTAATGGACGACGACCTCCGGGTAGCTGCCAAGCCCGGCTGGATGATTATATTGTGCGGACGGCGTGAGCACACCTAGCGCGAGCAACGCACACATGGGGTTGCAGCACCCCGTCTAGACTCTAGACGGGGTGCTGCAACCCCATGCGTCTAGACTAGCGCGTGTCGAGTATCACCGATGTGGAGGGCGTTTCATGGAGAATCGCACTGCATAGGATTTGTGTGCGTGCGTGCAAGATTCTCGCGTGGACGTTCATCACTCCACATTCCAGATCTTCTGCAGTAGTCGAGCGATTCATTCTTCGTAGCAAGCGTCTCAATCATGTCCGGATAGCATGGCTCGTATCTTGCTTCCCTCAGTAATCAATTTTTCACACTTTCTCCCGTACGTTCTCCTCAGCTATGGGTTCCGCCCGCAAGGTCAGAGTGTCGATTCAGTACTGTGGAGGCTGAGGCTATGGGAAGTAATGACTCTCTAGCTTGCGGCTCCGCAGTTCAATCATACTTTCAGGTACTACAATCAAGCGGTAGCGATGTTGAGAGAGAAGCTTGCTAGCAAACAAGAGAGCGTCGAGTTCGTGCCGAAGAAGGATCCAGGTTGGTTCCAGGTCTTTCCTCTCTGCAGTTGTGTTGAGGTGTGTGTAGGTGTGACTGGAAACTTCGAGGTGACAGTCGATGGCGCCATGGTCCACAGCAAGCAGAATGGTGATGGCTTCCTACACTCGAATCCGGTAATGCTCATCACGGGCCTGTCCGTTTCTGTAGGTTGCCGCTGTTCTCAGGCGTCCTTCGAGAAGGTGACGTCGTCAATATTGAAAGCGTTGGAGGGTTAGTCCCCCCCTCAAACCCACTCGAGTTTGTTCTAGTATGAAAGTGTTGCATGAGAACGAATGACGTCGTGTGTTTAAAGCGCTCCTTGCGTATCATACGTACTGAAAGCTTCATTGCAGTGCTGATCGTACTGACATCAGGGTGGTAGAATCTTGTTGCAGGCTTTGTTGAACACCATCAGATTTCTTGGGGTTTGGTTTAGTGTTGTCAATGTCATTACTAATTTATTCTCGGGCCTATCGAGTACCGGGGGCAGTGAAGAGTGTTTAGATAGTTACCGTCTTCTGGTTCCCGGAGTAGTTGGCCGCCTTTGGTGTAGTGTTCATTTAGTGGAATGCGAGCAGAGGTTTCTAGGGGAGGGGTACATCAAGAAAATTGGGAGCACATTTTAATCGGAGAATATCGGTAGTCGTGTTTTCAAAGTCGTTCGCTTTTGAGTTGAATGCACACAGTAGTCTCGGCACCCGTCGAATACCTGCCTGCAAGGTATTTTTCTGAAGGATATTCTGGGCGAGGATGACGCTTGCGGTATCACCTACATTACTGGCTGGGCCGACGAAGGTGATGCTCAAAGAAAGCACTTGCATATTTTTCGAGCAATTTTTGGGCCTGTTCCGTATTTGTCAGACTTCCGGCGAGAAGGATCTGCAGTTGAAAAGTCTAGTCCGGTTGAGAGCTGGAGAACGGACTGTAGCGTTTATGAGTTGTTCATGTGCAGTGGGTAAGGCGGAATCTTTAGTGGCAAAGGTCCGGTTGATGTGATATTGGTTTACACTCCCTCAGGTGTAACCGGTTAGCTTCACTTTTGAAATTGATGAGGAAGTTGTGAGCTACTACTGTACAAATTGTCTTGAAGTGCTGCCTCAGTCAGCCGTGGCCGCTCACAAAGGAAGGTGAGATAAGCTAGTGATAGTGCCTGTCCTGGCGGCGATGAATTATTTGCGTAACCGCCTACACTCATCTCGGGCATTGCTGGGGAGCTCTCGTTTTTTGATCTCGTAGGTGCCCGAAATGCTTCCAATGTCCGAAGTGCCGTCGAGTACTCGAGGTAGGCCTCTCGAGCGATATTCCCTGCATAACGCGGTGACGTAGCCGTCAATGAGCGTCTTTGCCTTGCGGGTCGTGCACTGTATAACGGACGGACCCGGGTCGGAGCGATTCCTTGGACGGTTCATCATCTCAGGTGACCGCGACGGACACAGAAGATCGAAGGTGAGCGAAGGATTATCACTCTCTTCCGGGTTGTCGATCCGCAGCATGGCTAGTGGCATCCGAGGCTTTTGCCTTTACTTTTCTTCGCAGCTCCTCGGAAGATGCGTACGAGCTGACATGTGGGTCGGGTGAATGTGTTTACCATTCGAGCTCGGCGGGCCTTCTTGCGGCATCCCCCGATGCTCTTCTGACTAAGGCGCGGAGTCTCGAGGATGCCGCAGTCGACGCTGAGTGGATGTAGGCTCTGCCGCGTTGTCTCTGACCAAGGATCCTCGACCAGGCGTGATGTCTTACCAGTGTATCGCGAACGGTGCTTGAAGTCTTCTGAGTACTCTTCGCCGAGCACTCGGCCCGCCTCGAAGCATTCTGGTTGGAGGTGAACTCAGCCTGGACGTAGTCGGTGCGTCGGCTAGCGATACTCTTGCAGGAGCGTGAGGCATCTGAAGGACCCCTCTACCTCATGGTCTCTAACTGATCTTGATGCCAAGCTGGCAGCCTCAACTTCGGCAGAAGGCGACTACGCTAGAGACGGTCTCCCACTGAGTAGGAGCGAGGATGACCGTGTCAGAGTGAGTGGTGTGTTGGAGTCAACATTGTGGAAATGAGCCGTGAGTAATGGACTTCCGCGGTCCTACTAGGCTTGCCCTAGAGGGGGATGTCAGTGAAGGCTGTTTGCTCCATGCAACTCAAGTCAATAGCCATCGAGGTGCACTCGGCATGATCCCCCGCTTTCCCCGCCATAGTTATCGCCGATGCTGAACGTCGAATGGCGTTCACTACGTTGATTCATCAGCGCTGATTATCCAAGTATCAATATCAGCTCAAAGATATTCCAAGTCTTGGCCACTCCCAATATGCTGCTCGGTCACTTCGGCACCTTCGCTGCTGCCAATACCGAGTCCGTTCCTTTGAGGTACTTTTTCCCGATGGTTCAACCATTGATGAACTGCGACGCCGCGACAAGCGCTGCTCAAAGTAGTAACTCGGCCGCTTGAGGCCGCAATCGTTGTTGCATAGTTCGTCTCATTGAGGTTTCCAAACACTATCTACCGCATTCCTTGCCCGCCCTGAGCGGTTGTCATAGTCCTCATATCCCGCGGCTCTCGCTCTCTCAGGCAGACACTGCCGCCGCCCGTTCGGAGCCCGCTAGCGGCGCGGCGTAGCTATCGACATGCGGCGAAGTGCAAGAAGTTGCTGTTGAAGTCACAGATACTTCCAGATCACAGCCAGCCGTACGCGTGCCGCCCCTCTCTTGTTCCATCGGCACCCTCGAGGTATCTCCTGCAGGTACTCCATGCGGGCTTACGCTAGCGACTTCGTTCCTCTGTGTGCGTTGAGAGACGGTACAGGAGGCACACGGCCAACCATGCGGGTCGAGGAGGACTGCCTTGAGTTCTACATCACCTTGAGGAATCCAAGATCGGAACCCATTGAAGTGCGTAGTGCTCGAGCGATTGCGTTTCACGTCTGTGACGACAATACCGCCTTGAGGGGCTCCTCGAAGATAGCTTCGATATCCTCATCCAACCGTGGATCAAGTTTTGGAAGTATTTCCTTTCAGGTTAGATTCGACACGAGGTTGAATGATGACTTCGTGGGGAAGCTCGTTCCTCCATGCCACTCAAACTGGCCGGGTGAGATATCTCAATATGAAAAGAGGTACTATCATGGTCTTGCGCATGTTCCCTCCGGATCATTGGAGTGCACGGGATACTCAACGGAACCTCACGGGTGTTGTGAGAAACGTCACGGTGTTATGCATCACAGCGAGTGCACGCTCGCGCTGTGCACAGGCTCACAGCCTGTGATCACCGCAACGTGTGCAGGCACGCCGATACGATACCAAATCTTCGGTTTTCGACTGAGCCATTCACGATTCTTGTCGGAGGCTCGGACATGGACCTCTCCGAGTCTGAGATAGTAGGGAGAGGGGAAGCGAGGATGAGAAGAATCCGCGGGTTGTTTTGCATAGGTGACGGCCCAGGAACCACCGCCAGAGCTGGTGCAGTCTCAGCGACATCGGGCTGCTGTGAAATTGGTGAATCTGGGGGCACCGCTTTGCGCTCTGGATTGAAGAGGGTTGAAGCATTTGGTGCTTCAGACAGTGAGGAAGACCAGCCACCCACCCACGTGCGTCGACGAGAGCGTCAAGTCGCCCCTTCGGGAGGGGCTCAGTCGAGTGATGTTGAAGCCCCGTCCTCCGAACAACAAGTAATCGTTACAAAGTTCGAAGAGCCTCGGGTTGCTCTTCGAGTCCCATCCCCTTTCCGACTCGAAGACAGTTGGCGATTCGAGTCCCAGGTACTGGCAGGTCCTCCTGCGACTGCATCTAAGAAGCACCTCATGTGAGGCTGATGATACCGGGATGGATCTTCTACTGCGAATTAGATTGGGACAGATCGAGCATGCCGGAGAGAGTTGAATGTTTCTTATGGATGGCAGCTCGTGTTCAGAAACGGACTACATAATAATCATAGTCACCACCCACGCGTGGAGTCCGAGTTTACCCGAGAGCGATGCTGATCTACCTCACTCGTCAACAAGTGTATAATCATAGAGAGATTCCCCAACTGTGACTCGAGACGTATCAATTCGGAAAGAAACTATTATTTAACAAGCCAAAAACATTCAGCCTTCACTGACTGTATCATCATAGGAAGTGAACGTCACTGGGCTCGGCATTGTGCGGCCATTAGATGGTAACTGTTGCAGTTAGAGAAACCCATCTCTCTGGAGAAGTCGTCGCCATATGCACAGCGAGTCCACTCCCAGTCGTTGACAGCATAAAGCGTCCCATTAATATCATACAAGTGATCGAACTGTTCTCGGGTCAAAATACCGTCAGTAACGGTTCGCTCACGGAGGGTGTTCAGAGTGTTCCAAACATATTCAACACCTCCCTCGGAATCGGGATAAGCTGCGGTGTCGAGAGCACACGTAGAGAGCTTATGGCAGTATTTGCCAACTGTGCAGGAGCCCTCGAGCATGATGGTGATCTTGGCCTTCAAGTTCTCCCATCCTGGTTGAGTACAAACCGCACATTGTTCGGTCATCATATAGTTCATACGATAGACCAGATCATCGGCATAGTCTCCATCAATAGCGTTACGATAAAGCATCATCGTAGCATGATCAGCATACTCCATAATATACTGAGTACCAAGAGTATTCTTCTGACCCTCGATGGCGAAGTCAATGAGCAATGATCCGGTAGGGTATCCCATCTTCTTGCTGACATCCTTCTTCATTTGTTGAGCCTTGAGTAAAGTCTTCTTGATATCTTCCGGCTGCATGTGCTCCGTATCGAAGCTCAAACCGATTGGAGCGATGACGGCCATGTCTTCCGCTGTAACAGACTCCTCGAGGAACTTCCGGAAAGTGTCCACAAAAGCGAGCATTCTGTTCCCGCTATGCTGTTTGATATCGCCATACGTCAGGAAGATGCGCTGGTCATTCCCCGTTTTTCTCACGCCACTGCTTCATCCAAGGGACCAAAGCGCTCTTGATTGTGAATGCGGTCATAGTTGGTAACATCAGCGACGTTCATGTAGACATCACCAGAATTCCACAACTTTCCCATATCAGAAGCACCGAACCTAACGAGAGCCTCATCACCCTTACGCCAGTAGTCCTGAGACCACGTGTACGTGGCGAAGCGCCGCTGCTCGGTTGGCCTCGAGGCAGTTGTTGTGGACGTAATCGTTGTCGTAGAAACAGTCGTTGTGGTTCCAGTTGTTGTTATTACGGGGGTAATGGTGGTTGTTGTTGTTGTAGACGCTGTAGTGGTGGTAGGTGTAGTAGTGGTGGTAGGTGTAGTAGTGGTGGTAGGTGTAGTATTGGTGGTAGGTGTAGTAGTGGTGGTAGGTGTAGTTGTTGTCGTGGACGTAGTGCTTGTTGTGGACGTAGTTGTTGTTGTTGCTGTTGTTGTTGTTGTTGTTGTTGTTGCCGTCGCTGCCGCTGTGGTGAATGGCGTTGTTGTGGATACACTCGTTCCGGATGGAGATGTTGCGTACGTAGTTGCAGTGGAGGGTAGTGTAGCAGACGGACTCCGAGTTGTCCTTGTGGTCTCAACAGGACCGCCAGTGGACGTAATCGTGCTCGCCGATGGGGTCGTTGATGCCCTCAGACGGGTCGTCGTGGTCGGTGTCTGCGTTGGAATTACTCGGCTAGAGGAGCTAGGCACAAAAGTACTGAGACTATTAGTCGACGTTGAAGGCTTAGTAGTGCTCTGGCCGACCTCCCCATGGCAGGAGCATGGCAAGTTGCTTCCCGAACACACAGGAGGGTTCTGCCACCACTTACAGTAAGATCCAGGTTGAGCAGCTGCACAGGCCGCGGTACCCTGGTAACAATCTTCTCCAGAAACGATAGCTGCGATGGAGGCGATGGCAAGATAGTTCATCAATAGATGATTCATCATAGAAACAGAAACAGAGCAAGAAGTCAACTGCGACAACAGTATTCGGGTGCATTTTCCGTCCGAGAAGGCCTCAGCGAGAACTCCTCTATAGTGGTTTGGGTAGCCGCCGAACCGAGTAGTAGTGCCTTATCTGTCACACAGGGGTACTACATAGTGATTCGTTTGCGCACAATTGTTGATCTTCGCTATAGGAGAATAGATCATCACTGCGCAACGTGGCATACGCATACTAGACAACTTGACTGGTCCCAAAGACGCAGCCATGATGAGTGTCACGTGATTTTCCTTCCACAACACCCTCCGGAGGGACGAGATGCACAAGGAGGGGCAGTCATCTCGTGGTGGCTATCATCCATCGATTGTTTGTGTCTGAATTGTGGTATCTGTCTTTCATCACAACTGCGCCCACATGTCCCGTACAATTGCGCTGCCCAATTCGGACGCTCTCCTCCGCGGCAGTCGAGCTGGACATTCTAAGTTTTTGGATTCGAAAACCTCGAGTCGACTGCTGACCACGTGTCTCCTGCGGAGCATCGATTACCAGACAGACGGTGGCGCTCAGTTACTTAAGGAACGAATGACTAGCTCAAACTCAACACTTAAGCAAGCAGGAGAAAAATTCTTCAGGATGACCTCTGAATGATACTATTGGGCGAAGACGTGGGCTATTATGAGAGTATGAATAATGTCTAGTTTGAGCGACAATCACGACCGTGTCTATTCACCACATACGTTGCATCCAGCGGCATATGTGGTGAGTAGGGCGGGGTAAAGGTTTCTTATCCGCGGGCTAGGTTTCATCGCTCTTCAAGCCTTCGCCAGCTCTGGCACAAGGGGTACGCAGATGATTCGAAGGAGCCCAGCTCCCCAAAACTCACCCTACTGTCCGCCTTCTCTTGCGCTTACGAGATCTGTGTTTCTTGCCCAAACGACCACCACCGAGTTTGTTGAAAGCACCTACGTTCATCCTCCATGCACCGACGGTACTCTGCATCAACGTTGAGAACCGGACAGACAAGCAAGCCGACGTTGAGGTCTGCGATATGCCACGTGACCCGCCCGTTGTGTCTACGGGTACAATTCACCTCTCCCGCCTAAACCGGGTCTGCAGGTGAACCACAGTAACCCTTGACATAAGGCCTTCAGATACGTGAGATGGTTTCAGCAAGAGCTTCTCGTGAAACCCATAGAGCTCACCTTGGGAGTAGCTGCGGACCGGGCGAGTTGTCCAGTCGCCATCGGTAGATTTATTCCTATTGGGGGACTCGTCCACCTGGCGTGAAGCTGGGTTTTGCCTCCAGGGCCTGCCCGTGACTTGTGGTTGCGGAGCTGAAAGAAGTGAGACTACGATGCACTCTGATACCGATGAGTCGAGATAGTCTAGAAAGATTGAGATTGAGTACCTTGTGGTCTCCTGGACGCCTTTGAGGAACCAACTGCGAAGCCTCTCTCGGTGCACAGCTGTTGCGGGGTACGTGGTAACCAGCTTGGGCGAACGGGGTTGATAGTCACATTCCTCACCACCGGCTTAGGCGCAGCTCCTTGTGGTTTCACCTCGGGCCGGTCTTCTCCCGAACAACAGTTAAATAGGTTTCCCATCGATGTCCAAATCGAACACACTTCGATTACCGAGTAAGGAGTACTTGTCGCGGCCTCTCGGACGGCGACATCTCGCTACGTAGCTTTTCGCAGTTGCGGTCAAAATTGCAACACGCGTGAAGTGGTGAGCGCTCTGATAGGAATGTTGAATGTTGGCATTTCAAGATATGCTCTCGAAGCTGAATCGACGTACACGGACACCGGGACTGCTTAATAAGCCATAGCTCTCGGAAGGAAGCGATGACACTGAAATGGTCACACAAGTGCTTTACATGTAAGCAATGCGAGCGAGCGACTTTGGGTTTTTTATGGTGGGTCTTTTCCACTCGCTTTCTTTCGCCGCAGCTTCAAGGCTGATCGGCTTTATAGTAGTGAAGTCCGCAAGCTCGGCAGTGGGAACATCGCGAAGATTGAAGTCGCACCAGGTTCTGAAGAAATCATTCGGCGCACACCCCGACTTGTGAGGGCAGATTGCTAAAGCCCGCCGGCAGCGTGGGCGCGAACTTGTTCTCCACTTTCGACCTTTCGCCACATGGGAGCGTCGACTCTGCAACTTTCGTTGACAGTGGCTACTCGTACCTGGCTCTTGCGATGCTGAAACACCCGTATTGAGTACAGCAACAGCCCGATAGCTCCATGTGTTGCCATCCGAGGTCAGGGCTTCAAATCCATTAACTTGAACGCTGGAATAATAGAATTCGAACAGCGTGTGATGATGCACGACTAACAGCACGATGATGTTGAATCGACACTGTTGACGATCACAAAGACCGCAGAGGTGCAATCGAGATTCCCACTGAGTCCTCACTTCTCTCGCCTCCAACTCTCTCCTGGTAGCATCTCCGCCACTGAGCGGCGCGTTTACTATCGCCTTTCCCAATAGCCGAGCCTCCAGTACCTCAGAGGTCCCTCAACCCACTACGATGAGCATACGCAACAAGAATAGTCGTAGAACAACTGTAGCGGTATAGAAGCAGATGCAAGAAAAACACCCGAATTCACACTCAGAAGAGTAACGGGTGCACTAAACAAAAGCATGAAGACAAGGCAGCTTTGCTACTAACGAGCATGGCACCTCGACGCTTCCCTGTGGTACTTATGACAGTTCGGGTATCCCATCTTCTTTGAGAACGAGTCGCCATAGAAACAGCGAGACCATTCCCAGTCGTTGATGGCGAACAAAGTACCATGGACGTCGAAGAGAGAGTTGAACTGCTCGGTAGTAATGATACCATCAGATATCATACGTTGACGCAGAAGATTCATCGTATTCCATATGTATTCAATACCGCCAGCAGAACTCGGATACTCTACCGCGTCGAAAGCGCACATGGACACCTTGTTACAGTAGTTGACCTTCGTGCACGATCCTTCAACTAGAATCGTGATTTTAGCTCGGAGATTCTCCCAGCCAGGTTGAGTACAGACTACACACTGTTGGGTGAGCATCCAGTTCATACGTACCACCAGATCATCAGCATAGTCACCATCAATAGCGTTACGGAAGACCTCGAAAGTAGCATGATCAGCAAGCTGCATGACGTACTGAGTCGCCACAGGATTCGGGTCACCGGATACAGCAAAGTCGATCAATAGGGCACCTGGCTCGTAGCCCTTCTTTTCAGAGACTCTAGCCTTCATGCTTTGAGCCTCCTCAAGTGTCTGCCGTACGCTAGCACTCTTCATGCCTTCGGCGTCGAAACTCAGGCCAATAGGTGCGATCTCGATCATGTCTTCACGACTGACGTAGTTGTCTAGGAATCTCTCGAAGGTGCTCACAAATTCCACCATCCTTTCGTTATAGTGCTTGGCGGCATCACCATAGGTAAGAAAAATACGTCCAGTGTTACCGGTCGCTTTTCTCCACTGCTTCATCCAGGTAACCAACAAAGTCTCGTTGGCGATCTGATCGTAATTGCTGTAGTCGGCGATGTTCACATAGACATCACCAGAGTTCCACAGCTTGCCCATCTCCGAGCTACCGAAGTCGACCAATGACGTATCATTGCCCCGCCAATACATTTGCGACCACGAGTATGTACCGAATCGAACATCCCTCACAACTGGAGCCGGAGTAGTCTTCGCGATTGTGGTTGGTCGTGTGGTCGAGGTTGGCAATAGCTTTGTAGTGCTCGACGACGTTGTCGTTGAAGATCGAAGATGGCTCCGGGTTGTGCTCATACTCGTTGTCGACGTCTCCTTCTGGGTAGTCCGTGTCCAAGTTGGCGAAGTAGTTGTACGAAGAGCTCCAGTACGCGTCCAAGTGGACGGAGTGGTTGTGTGACGTGACTCAGTACTCGAAGTTGACGGACTAGTTGTATGGAATGCTTCAGTGGTAGAAGTTGCGTGATGATCCTCAGAAGTGGATGGTGCCGTACTACTGCCAGTCGAAGCAGCAGCAGTAGTAGTCGTAGTAGTAGTGGCCTGTAGAGTAGACTTTGTGGTCATAGTTGTGGAGCTCGGTGTAACCGGAGCTGGTGGGGAGTTGCAAGAACAAGGGATAACCGTTCCCTGGCAAACTCCAGGATTTTGCCAGTACTTGCAATACGACCCCGACTGAATAGACGCACAGAAGGCATCTCCGTGAAGACAGTTCGCTCGGGCTTCACCGAACGCTAAACAAGCCAAGAGAATGAAAAACAGCGAGGAGACCGGGACTGTCATGAATGAGAAATAGCGATCCGCTGGACAAACCTGAGAAGGAAGACCATTCCGGGTTGGCTCAATCCGTTTGCTATGTTGGCTGTTGTACGGCAGCTATCGACTCTTCACAGGGTACCAGGCTCCTCAATGGTAATCATTCGGCTACGGGTGATGAGTTCCTGCTATTTGTGCGTGGGAACCTTTGCTCCTCGTGACTGTCGGCCTCCAGTGCAGGCCTCACAAAGTGGCCATGTGCTCTATTATTTCGAGTGTAGCCATCTTTCCGAAGCATCCATCATTGCCTTAGTGTATTCCATCACGTGCATGCCCCGTTCTCATACGCTGCACAAGTAGCAGGATAAACAGAGAGGAGACAGCTCGACACAAGGGAACCTACGCTATGGGAGTGGGCCGAGAGCAGGCCCCTAGTAGACAGCGACCGGACCCGCGCAAGATGTTCGAACGAACACGACGTCTTGCAGCCGAAGAAACTATTTCCCGCAATCCTCAGATCAGAGGCGAGGGCTGATGCCCCCTCTCAGAGTCTTTACCCTTAACAGGGTAAAGACTTGACGAAAAATCACGGGGGGCAGGCTCCTCGATGGTAATCATTCGGCTACGGGCGATGATTCATCGCCGATGAGTTCCTGCTATTTGTGCGTGGGAACCTTGCTCCTCGTGACTGTTGGCCTCCAGTGCAGGCCTCACAAAGTGGCCATGTGCTCTATTATTTCGAGTGTAGCCATCTTTCCGAAGCATTTATCATTGCCCTAGTGTATTCCATCGCGTGCATGCCCTGTTCTAATACGCTGCACAATTAGCAGGATAAACAGAGAGGAGACAGCTCGACACAAGGGAACCTACGCTATGGGAGTGGGCCGAGAGCAGGCCCCTAGTAGACAGCGACCGGACCCGCACTGTGCGGGCCGCACAAGATGTTCGAACGAACACGACGTCTTGCAGCCGAAGAAACCAAAGATGCATTGAAGCGGCAGGCTAGACACTGAAAACGCAAAAGACACATCGCTTCAGAATAAGGAACTTTCAAGCGACTCGGAACCGAGCCCCACATTTGAAATGATGAAGTCGAGTAAAATAAAACCTGTTGAAGAAACCTGAACACTCACACTAAGTATTAGTATACGAGTGTGTTTGATTATAATAACGATCCACACGCGGGTGGGGTCAGCCAACTGGATTGCTGTACACAAATCAGCGCTTCTGCGCTTTAGTCGGCGCGGCATTTACCAGCAAGCTCATGATATTGACTGAGGCAATCTGAATACCCCATTTTGCGGGAGAAATCATCACCGTAATAACATCTGACCCATTCCCAGTTGTGGATAACATACAAGGACCCGTTGATATCATAAAGTGAGTCGAACTGCTCCTGAGTGAGAATGCCATCAGAGACTGTACGAGCCTTTAACTCGTTGAGCAAGTCCCAGGCATACTCGACACCACCAGAAGGATCTGGATAACGGGCGGTGTCATCGGCGCACATCGAAAGTTTATGGCAGTATTTGCCAACTGTGCAGGAGCCCTCGAGCATGATGGTGATCTTGGCCTTCAAGTTCTCCCATCCTGGTTGAGTACAAACCGCACATTGCTCGGTCATCATATAGTTCATACGATAGACCAGATCATCGGCATAGTCTCCATCAATAGCGTTACGATAAAGCATCATCGTAGCATGATCAGCATACTCCATAATATACTGAGTACCAAGAGTATTCTTCTGACCCTCGATGGCGAAGTCAATGAGCAATGATCCGGTAGGGTATCCCATCTTCTTGCTGGCATCCTTCTTCATTTGTTGAGCCTTGAGTAAAGTCTTCTTGATATCTTCCGGCTGCATATGCTCAACATCGTAGCTTAGACCAATGGGAGCGATCTCCTTCATGTCTTCGGCCGAAACGAAGTTCTCAAGATATGTACCGAACGTGTTCACGAATTTGACCATCCGTGAGCCGCTCCCTCTCGATATGTCTCCATAAGTCAACCAGATCCTCTCGGTATTGCCAGTTCTCCTTCTCCAGTCCTTCATCCAGGGAAGAAGCTTCTCCTGGTCGTGGATGCGGTCATAGTTGGTATCATCAGCGATGTTCACATACACATCGCCGCTGTTCCACAACTTCGCCATATCGGAGGCACCGAACTCGGTAAGGCTAGGATCGCCTGACCTCCAGTAATCTTGTGACCAAGAATACGTGCCGAATCTAATAGAACCATCAGGACGGCTAGTCGTTGGCGGCCTAGTTGTTGACACCGACGTCGTAGGCTTCGTGGTGGTCGTTGTCGTGCCGAGGAACTTGGTACTGCTTGTCGATGTAGTACCGCCGTTGCAAGAACACGGGATAGTCGTGCCCTGGCAAAGACTGGGTGTGTCGTAGTACTTGCAGTAGGAGCCAGGAGAGACGCTGACACAATAACTATCGCCCGCACTGCAATCGGTGGCAGCAGCAGACACGCCCGAGAGAGTCCAGTATAAAGTTGCGGCAAGAGCTAGTCGACTGAGCATGTGAGAAGGATTAACTGCAGAATTGACTATTGTAAACAAGAACCCACAGAAACAAGTCCAACGAGCACACGAAATCGTCCAACTCGTCAACCCATTGAGTTCATCTACTATTCTTATGCTAGCACTATTCTCGCGTGTTGTGTACGGAAGACAAGGACACAGGATTTCGAGGTCACAAGGGAATTCTTGTGCCAGTGTATTCGCGGCATGCCGCTCATCTGCCTCCCGGTCGAGCTCCGTTCTGAACCGCCGGTTACTGCGTCTTTAGCGTTCGATAACATGTCATCTTCGTCCTAGTTTGGCCCGCTACTGTCATCCCCGCTGTCTATGGGTCAATGGAGGGTCGGAAGAGTGGTTCGCACCGCAGTACTGACGACTGAGTAACGCAACTCCAAGCTTGATGCTGCAACGAACGACGGAATGTATCAGACATGCATCATCGCTACGGATTTTCGCTTTCGATCGACTGCGTGTGCTTCACGAGCTTCACGAGTTCATCATTGGAGGACCCATGCGTGAGACTTTGATGGGACTCTCTGGCAGGGGGAGACCTCGCCCATGAGCTGTGCCGCACGCACTAGCGTAGAGAAAGTCCTGAAGAAGGAGGCAATGCACGCGCGCAGCAACAGTCCGAATAACAGGGTGGCCAATACATCGATGGTCAGTGAGCCCTTCTCCAGACAGTCGAGGTATCCAAAAAGGACAGCGGTTTCACAACCAAACGTGGTTGGGGGCAGAGAAGGGTCTCGGCCGGCCGCAATCCGATAGGCTGACGCTAGTGTCGCGAGGCCGGAGTCGAACTCGGACAAGGAGACCTGAGCTCATCGCCAGGGTAGCTTCCCTTCTTTATCTCAACCGCTCACTCGTTTCCGGCAGTATATGTCGAACTTGGAGAAAGCAGTGTGGGGGCCTCCTAGCTGGCTGTCGATGAAGCGACCAAATGACACCACTGCTACCTGCGCTCCAGTGGACGACAACAGACCCGCTCAGCCTCGTCTGCCTACCTCCCTCTGTGACCTCAAAAGATTGGGTTGAACACCAAGAGGGTATCTATGGGCGACGCTGAATCGAGCAAGGGGCGTCTTCAATGGTGAAGGTGCGGACGCTAGGCCTGCGAAGGGCAAATCCATGAGCCTTTCTGAAGTAGAATCATTACTGAAGGGAGTTCTCGCAAAAGCCACCGGCCTCGAGGTCGGTGTCAGAGGCGGGGCTGATTGAGTGAAGACAGCTGGTTGGATGAGTAGGGGCACTCTGTGGTCGAGGGGGCGCCCGCATCCTCACGGTCCGAGGGGAGGAGTCTCGATGCCTCTGGCCTTCCTCCAGCTCGGTTAAGCGCTGCAAGCAGACCCATACCACGGTTAACCGGAGTTGCGAGTTCCGTGACCTTCTGGAGATCCCTGTTCTCCATTTCCAGCGTTTCGTTTTTCCTCTTGACTTCGTCTGAAGACGCTTCGCACTCCCTTCTGGACTTCATTTCTCCCAGTGCATTGGCCAACATCTTCTTAACGTCATTGAAATGCTAAGCCAGCGATGATGACCATAGCCACGTGTATCGGACTACTCACAGTCCGCAAGAGCCCATTGATATCATCCTTCTGAGTCACCGAGTCCTTCGAGTCGAACGACACCGCCGTGCCACGTCTCTCCCTGCCCAGACTGGTGGTCGAGGCTATCTTCTTCACCGGTGATTCTGACGCGCTCGACCGTCTCCGCGGCGTCGGAGCTCCACCGCTCGGAGAAGGCGCCTGTAGTATCAGCTTGGCATCACCAATCATGCTGCTGAGAACCTGAGCAGACAACAGAGGAATGGCTTGTGATAAGAGTGGGGGAGGGCATAGATGGCCGAAAATAACGTTGAACGAAAGAAGCGCGCTATCGGTGAGAAAGAGTTGGCAAGGGGAAAGATAGCGAATAGAAGTGAAGCCCTGGTGCATCTCACTCTAGTCTGTCTCCTCATCGGACCACCACCATCACTTTGGTTCGGGCTGGGCCTTCACCACGGATGTCATGGCAGCTTGCAGGCGATTGAGGTCTCGATTTTGGGAGAGGCGATTGGAGAACTCCTGCTGTGCCCTGAGGAATGATTCTCCTGACAGGAGTGATGGCCCACACTTCCTACTGAATGTCAGCGATGCTGGGCTCGCTCCACGGGTCGTGTACTTTGCCCTCAGGCGTATCGAAATACTCGCCCGACAGGACAGCTGAGAAAAGAGGCACACTTTGATACACCTAGCGCGAGCCCTTCTCTCGGACGTCGGTCATTGAGGAAAAGAAGGTAGCGGACATAACCAAATATCATGACCGGTGAGAATTTCACCGGTTCACCATCCTGATTTCACCGTGAAATCATCTCCAATTGCAGCAGCTGCCCATACTCTCCCTACGAGCTTACAATCTTTCTTCAAGTATCCCATAGTAACTTGATGGTAGAGATCCCTCATCAACTCGAGACGCTGCATGAACTTGCTCAATCCCCAATAGTACAGCACCTGCCGGACCCATACCGAGCCGCTACCGTCAACCATAGCAGATCCACCTTCGGTCGGAGTGCTGCCTCTGCATCTGCCGAAGACTCCGTGTATTCCATCAGCCTTATAACGATCAGGTCTTCAGGCTCCGAATTGAAGACATCCCAAATGAGCTCAGCTTCGAATCTGATTATAAAGCAGCGAGGCCACTGACGAGAGCGTCAATACCATAGACCACAATGGAGTTGTCATCACAGATATCATCTGTATAGACAGGCCGAGAGGAAGAGCATGGCCTAGCAAATCCTCCCAAGAACTTACTTGTAGTGCCGACTAGGGCGCAGCTCCGTGGAGAGGTCATTGGCCTCGTCAATTAAAGGGCATGCTGTCTTCAACACCTGACGACCGGAACATGACTATTTGCAGTGCAGCGGTCAGAAGTGCTCTAGATCCATTAATCTAGTGTACTCCCATTCATGCTGAATTCTACTATTCATTCTACCTCCCCCCTTTGCGGTGCGCACCAGCTTCGGCGATACCTCACCTTCAAGAACCCATCCAGCTTCTCTGATGATAACTTGAGCCGCAACTCCTCAATGTAATGGCGGAGCTCCTGTATTCGAGTACCACTCCATGCACTACTCGTCTCTTTACCTGGTAAGCCTCGCTGCTGTCGTCTTCTGCCATATCAGCAGCATACTGCTCATGGTCCTCCTCCTCCAGCACAGTCGGTCGCATCATCAGCTACCGAAATCAATCCGAGAACGATGCATGCCGGGCCTCCTACCGTCGCTCGTCGCCGTGTGGACGGGCCATCAGCGACAGCAGCGGCGCTCTTCTTGGCCAACTTCGGTATCATTATCCGCATCATGTGAGCTCGGCCGAAGACAACTCTATCAAGATGCTTCAACGTATGGGGAGGGTCACCGTCTCCTACAGCCTGACCAAAAATATCGACCACGCTCGGCCCAGATCAATCACAAGCTACCTTGCCGTTAATGATGAGCCTCCCTCCCGCCTCCAGGACCCTCTCCGGCACAGACAGCCTCAGTTCCGCGTCACCGATGTTGGAAATGATACACAACTGCGGCGGTATAGCCAACCCATGCAAGACGATGTTATTGGTGTCAGCGGATCCGATCGTCGTCTCCTGAACGCATCTTTCAAGACTCTCACCACTAAAGGCATTCCACCCACCTCGTCTGTCTTTAAGTAATACAGCAGGCACCCCGAGAGCATCGGGTCCTCAGAGATGTTGAGCATGTAGGGAGTATCGTGGGCTACGCCAAAGGCCGTGTTAATCTCATTCGAAGACAAGCCCATATCGTCCAAGGCCTCCTCTCTCAGTCGGAGTATCTCCTCGGACGCTGCCAACTGTTCAGAATACAAATCCTTCGCAGTGCGGTGGAGGACCTCAGCGGCGCCCCCACCTGAGTATCATAGGATTTCTTCAACTCTGCGACCAGCTGCTGCCTTTCGTCCAGCTCGAGGCTGAGCATGTCAACTTGCGAGTTACTCCGACTCATGCTCTGGAACTGCAGCTGGCTCCGGAGGGCCGATATCTGCCAGCGAGTAGCAGGGACACCACCCGGCCTTCCTCGGCTTCACCACCTCATTCTGTAGGCTCTTGATCTGTTCGTCCTTATGGTCTACATTAACCTTAGCAACCGTTTTGATCTTCTTCACGGAGGAGGCGAAGCGAAGCGTCGATAGGGTTTCTTCCGCCTCCGTACTAACAAGCGAATCGATGCAGAAGAGAAGCAGATCGAAGCCGATCGACAAAGCGACAGAGCGGCTGCATCACTGGTCCGATACTATCACGGAGTCCTCTTCTAGCTGTATATGCTTCCGTCGACGGCATAACCGAGTCCACTATCAGGCGCGACACAGCATCTCACCTCGCTGGACTGATACAGGCTATCATGAAAGTCTTGGAGTTCCCCACAAGAGAGTCCTTCAATAAGAATGTCAGCTTGGACGACCGGAAGGGTATCCAAGTGGTGGCGGATGATGCTGATGCCGCACCGCTCGAACCAGAGTCTAAACCGGCAAACCCATCTCGCGAGGAGCCTGACGGTTATGATAACGGCGATGGCCCACCCATGCGTTTGGTCTGCGCCTCTGACAGCTGCTTTATGACCATCCCTAGGGCACTCAAGCTCTGATTGATCGCTCCAGCTTCCCTAAACCAAGCCAGAACCACGCTCGATGATATCCATCCAGGTGGCCCGCAAAAGACCCAAGAAGGACTCCCACAGCGATATTGGAGGAGGAGCGCTTCTACAAGATAGTCGCCCCTGGCGAGTATCAGCGGATATGATCTCATCTCACTCTTTCAAGCCACAACAGGCATGCCTCCCCTAGTACTACTTCAGTCGTATTCCGGTTGCTCCCCGTCTTCCCCTGCCTCTCACTACCAGCCAGATCAATAAGATTCACTCGAGAGCTCACTGTGGGGCCCGCTCGGTGTTTACACTGAAGTCGGATCATCTTGAGCAGAGAGTCCTAGCGTGGCATATCCTACCTCCAGTTTGATCCGGAAGACCGCGTGGCTCCTAGATGAATGAGCGTTCATGTTCGTCGCCCCTTCAGCCCTCCGCTTGAGACCATCTGACAGACATAATAGTTTCTACCATGACCAAGTCTGATTCGATCATATCTGAAACCGACAGCAGCGCCACCAGACCTGCACCGGACAACGACATGGCTAACGCCCCCTCTTACATTCAAGCATCCGCTCGATATCCTCTTCCGACCGTACCACAACTTCCGTGGCGCCCTTAACATATACACCAAGGGACGGATGCTCCATAACAGACAGGTCCTTGCCAGCCCTGCTGATCGGGAGCGCTTCCAATGTCCGACTAGCAGCAAGGCGGTACTCACTCTGAGGAGTCCGCCAGCAGATCATGAAGATGCTCGTTGTAGATCTCGAGGTAAGATACCCATACCCGTATCTGAGCTCGCACCATGCCACTAACGATCCAAAAGATTCCATTACCTGCTGTAACTTCGCCGTTGCTTCCGCACTAAAGATCGCTCCATTTGATCCGAGGGGTATTATACCCTCTTCCATATCACAACCCGCCATCGTGTAAGACTTGCCGGACCCCGGTCTGGCCGTAGGCGAAGAGACAACCGTTGAAGCCTCTCATACCTAACGCGACGGAGCGAGAGCAGATCCCGGGATGAGAGGCCAACCACCGCAACCTTCCGGAAGCTAGACATTTCTCTTCTACTGGCGAGTTTTGTCTCAGACTTCAAGTTCTCGCTGTGTCGCTTAAAGCGTGACGCTAGAGCGCATCACCCAGATGTAATCGTTATATAAGCTTCTGTAGTGCCAACGACTTCTACTCACAACAAGTGTTTCGGACTCAGTTCAATTTACTACGAAAAGAGAAGATTAACGCCCAGTAATAGTAGCGTATCAGACACAGACTCCCCACCGCCAGAAAGGCACAGAATTGTGCCGTCGTAGCCTTCTCACCAGACTTACAGTTCTCAACAATGGTATGGCCGATGTTGTCATAAACGATCTCCTGAGTGGCGTAGTTGGGAAGGGACCGATCAGAGCTGTCGAACGCATAGTCGTAGCTGAAGCTACGCTCCGCTCCTCGTTCCGTCTGAGAATCGCACACCAATAATTTCGAGCACCTAACGAACACAGTCAGCCCGAGAGGAACAGCGAGAGCCTCATTCCACCAGAGTTGGCAGCGAAGAACTGCCGGTCGGGGGAAAAGACAACTGACCACGGCAGCAGCAACAGCGATGCAACGACGATCAAACATGGGGTGCAGTTTCTGCTCGAGAGAGCACGGGCTACAGGACATTTCCGAACAGATCGCTCAGACCGTCCGCGTTTCGACTTTTCCCGTTGATGGTACCGTAATCCGAACGTCAGTATCGTTATCTATCTTGACCATTGGACTCCTGCCAGCATCCTTCCCTGCGCGCAGCATGAGCATGTTGTGGGGGTAACTGCGCAGACGCACTGCCACTCGAATATTGTCGGCAACGCCGCCGCCGGAGGTCGAGGCAGAAGCAGCGGTGGCAGGCGTGGGACGAACCATGAAGATGACGACAAGACACTGCGATCTCTCTTTCTTTATGCGACTCGGAAACTCCTCGTTGGACAATCACCGGGAAGCGGTAGAAAGAGCAACAGTCAATCCTAGCGTGACAGCCGAAGTCCCATCGCGGCTTCGGAAGATGAATATCGGCTTCGCTCCGCTGATCGATAATTCTGCTATCTTCTCAGCCTACCACGCCTACCCTCGGCCGTCCTTCCATTCACGCTCCAGATTTGACAACACAATGAGCAGTCTGATATGGCGAAACTGCGATAACAGAGGAATTACCGCTAAAAAGGGAACCGAGACCCATAGACGAATCGGAGCCACTAAGGCTCACCAAAGATTCACTGGAGAGCGCACTATGCGCCGCTCGGACAGCTTCGAAGGAGTCCGAACCTCCATGGAACAATGATGGTAATATCGTAACAATATTGCATTGAAAGAAAGCGGCTCCGTTGAGAGCCTCTCGAAGGAGGAGAAAGGATACACTGTACAGGAGCCATACAGAATA
Source organism: Perkinsus olseni (assembly GCA_013115135.1). Taxonomy (NCBI): domain Eukaryota; phylum Perkinsozoa; order Perkinsida; family Perkinsidae; genus Perkinsus; species Perkinsus olseni. Next base: position 126,432 of record JABANP010000039.1, read on the forward strand.
ATATACACGACTACTACGGATACTATGGCGAGGCGGGTGTGACTTTGACGATGAAACAAGTAAAGCCCAGGTCACAGTGACCGAAGCCTGGAGACTCTGCTCACATCGGCGCAGATCTTCTCCTGGGACCCTATATCCCCTTTGGTCTATAGAAAGCCCGAGCAGGTAGTATGGAGATGTACTCTCCCGCGATATGATCGGCCTCCTCGATAGCAGGATAATCCAACCTCTCGACTTCAGCCACTGCGAGATCCTTCAGAGTCCAATGCCTCCGCTTCGTAGATCGCCAGCATCTCCCATCGGGATCTGATGTTCGTGCGAAGCGCTTTGGTGAGACTGCTCGAGGGGAAGCTCACATACAAGGGTTCCACCAATTTGCGGAAGAAACCCAGCTGGATCTGCAAGTAAGCCTTCGGACAGTCAGCTCTCGCTGGTATTGCCTTCGGAGGCTGCTTCCCCTGCGCGAAAAAATAAGTCTCTTTCATGGCCAAACTCCTCTAGGACCACAGAGCCGACCACTTCAGCATAGCCGTTCTAGTTCGAGTAGGATTACACAGGTCGGCTGCATGTGAAGCAGTATCGTGAGTCGATCTTCCAGTGAGCACTCCTCGTATTCCTTCGCCTTCTCTACCCACATGTTGTGCACTTGCATGTCCGTCCCCAAAATCATCTTCTCTATCAACTGGAAGGCTTTCCTTTCCTATGAACTCCGCAACGCCAGTTTCCTGCAGCAATCGAATCGTCTCACGAGCATGCATCGTCTCCAAAGGGTGCGTATCGTCTTCGTCACCATCGCAATTAAGAATAGCGTACCAGTTGGAGTAGCCAGGGTGGTTGATATCATGGCCGAGGGCTGCGCAGTAACATATTATAGACAGCATCGGGTCCAGAAGCGGCTCTTTCTCAGATATTAACATGTACAGGGCGAGCGCTACATCCGTCGCGTGAATGGGGTTGTGGAACGGGGCATTATTGTACCCCAGTTCGACAGCCTCGGCGAACTTCTGCAATGAGCTTCGCAGATCCCTGATAATGATCGATTCCACAACCCGCAAGACGAGTAGAAGAACAGCAAAATATATCCGAACTAGGATAGGCCGTTAGAGAATACTCGATAGCGTATAAGTTCACTCTCGATCAACAACCCGCTGGTTTTCCCTTCGGATGAAGCCGTGCGAGCTATCCTGGGTGGTAACGTTGCCAATGCTGATGCTTTGAAGTCCCTAGACGTTGGTAACAGAGGGTCGTGAATAGCGTCACGCCATCTACTGTGGACTCAAGCGTTTGAGAACAGTGAAGAATGAATGACCCGCTGGTTTTCCCGTCGGACGAACTCGCCCCCTCCCACGGTGTAGCGGTGCGTGGCTCGGAGCGCCGCCGCCTACTACCTCTTCCTCCTCTCCGGTAAGTCGACATTCCGCAAGACGTCGTCGAATATCACCATCGCCGCCACCGGTAGTACATCATACTTGTTTATAAAATTGGATGCAGCGTAGTCGAAGATATCGAAGCTTGGCGAGAGGAGCGTTGCGAGATCCGGCAGGTCTGACGGGAGCCTGGCAAAAATGACGCTTCCAGGGACGGTCGAGCACACGGTAGAACGGGGAAGCTCATTCCCACCGGCGCCCCAAAACGAGATGAACTCGCTGCTCTCAAGGGTATTACCGCGATGACTCGCACATCTCCTTTGTCTTTATCTTCGGGTAACTCATTAACTACTTTAACAGTGGCTCTGATAACTGACAAGGAGGAGTTGCCAACAGAATCTATCAATGAAAATGGTGGATAACCAAACATGGCTGTTGACCCTGAAAACGATGAGACGTGAGAGTAGGAGCTTTACCGGAATCTGACATGCTATTATCGATGATGACGCTGGGCTGCCAACAGCGGCAGCAATAACTAAACGACTACAACGAAGTTGGATTCCGAAAAGAGCGAACGAAAATGCCCCTCTTGTAGGAGCGGGGCTCTCTCGAATGGACAACAATAGCGCTGTACGCGAGCACAACGGTGGGTGGTTGAAAAATGATTACAATGCACAACTTCACGTAACTTCGGGCGTACGAGCGGAAGACAGCGGCACCGATAGAGGGCCCTTGATGAGTCTAGGAGTTGGGATAGTTCATTATCCGATAAGTAATGACAATTACAACAGCATCAAGAGAGATCACTACGATATTCATACTGGCATGTGCAGCCAGAGTAAAGAGATAATGATCATGATTCTAACTACGATATTACTATTGTTCTTATCAAAGGCAACTCATCAACATATTCAACATATTCAATAAAAGAGTCACAGAGAGGAAGCGTAGGCGTCAATGACGTCCTGCCTGGTACGGATATTGTCGTCGATGTTCTTCAACCACACCCAAGGGTCAGAGTCCAGCATAGCCACCAGCAACGGTCTCACGAAGAACTTGCTGAAGCCCACCTGGGCCGAGGCCAAGGAGGCATTGCATGTAGCCCTAGGGGGGAGGGTCGACGGCGGATCGGAACCTCTGGCGAGAAACAAGTCACGCTCATTCCAAAACTCACGCATACATCGTATGGACCACTTCTGCATCACTCGTCGACTCCTAGCAGGGTTGGAAATATCCGCCGCGTGCAGCATGACACACAAACGATCTTCCTTAGACAGGACGTCGAGGCACTTGGCCTTGTCAACCCACATGTTGTGCTGCTGCATATCAGTGGCGATGATCATACTGTGGACGAGATCTATACGATCCCTCCCCAACAGCTCCGCCAGACCCGACTCCATCAGCATACGGACCGCCTCTCGGGCGTGCAGCGTCTCCAAAGGGTGGGAGTCGGCGGGGTCGATGGACTCCCAAAAGGCAAGCACGAAGCGGTTGGAGTAACCTGGATGGTAAACGTCGTGAGCTAGGGCGGCACAGTAGCAGGCCAGGAGATCCAAAGACCCAAGACCAGGCTCGAAAACTTGAAGAAGATGGTGTAGGGCAATAGCCACATCTGCAGCATGGATGGCATTGTGAAAGGGAACCTCATGATAAGCCTCTTGAACCGCTACCAGCCACTTCATCGCCTTGGAGTACCTGTGATGGTCGACTTCTGTGCATGCGGGGATACGACACCGTACCATTCATCGCCCAAATCCGCCATGACTCGCTTGAATAGGAACATCCCCACTGTTTTTAAGACGTCGGCGGGATCCCGAAGGCCATCGACGAACTCGAAGATGTCCCAGTTGAAGTCAGTAACTGCTTTCTCGAGCTCAACTGCTTCCCAAGAGGGGTAACTGAGAAGTGAAAAGAATCTTCATGGTTGGTTCTTCGAATCGGCAGCACGGTCTTCCACTCGACCTATTTCGTATCTTGCGCGGTCCAAGCTAAGATACCTACCCTTCGGAATCTTGCGTCGATATCGAAGACACTGAACTAAGACGTTTAGCCTTGAACACTTCACAAGTAACCTTCATAAAGTTGCCAAGACATGACGGAGGCATCAGTGATCTCGCCTGATGCAAGGCTAACTGCTACATCCACCAAATCCAGAAAACAACAACACCGTCCGCACGCGAATCAACCGCGGGAATACGTGTGCATGCGTGCAGATGTGCTTGCGTTCAAAGCCAATATCAACGACCCCATCCGTAATAACCCTTCATCAACCTTGGATACCCCCCCAATTCAGTGAAAAGTCTGACACGGCGACCTCACTGCTGATACAACGCAAGACTGTCATACAGAAAATCATCTTTTACTCGACCAGCCCTGAAATGGCGATGATGACCACACCGCACCAGCGCCCGGTCGATTGCCATTATCAGCACTCGAGGATGATACCGAAGACCAGCCGTTCGTCGGGGAGGGCCTGAGGGACACGAAACGACTGTATAAAGTACTGAGGAGGCCGAATGAGAGTGAGCTTACTGTCGTTGAGAGACGCCGGCGGAAGACCATGTTGACGTTACTGGCGCTGCTGCTGTGGCTGCTGATGACGACCAACTCGAGTTGGTGACAGTCGCTCTGTTGGGCACAGCGGAAGACCATCCACCAGCCGTGGCAGTCACAACACCAGATGAGGACCACGACGATGTTGGCGGACGTTTCTGATCACAAAGATATCCAAGCTCGACGCTTATACTCCGCCCGTCACCTCCGTCTTCTCTTTAGGCGTTGGACTCACACGACTCGTCTGCCCCTGCTGGCTGTTGACTGCCCCCTGCCGCGGCGGCTTTATCAAAATCTTCCTCAGCAAAGCCATCGATGAAAGTGAGGGGATCTATCACCGGCGTCCGATAGAAACGCTGGATGTTCTTCAACGACACGTACCACTTCAAGTACTCATCATAGGACTGATCAAGGACAGCACCCTCTTCCCGTTGCAGTCCTGATAGACCCACCATCTGCGCAGGGTCGGCAGCCAACAGCTTCTGCAATTCAGCATCCACCACTTCCCTTTCAAGTGGCTCTTCCTCAGTCTTCTCTATCGCAGCATCCAGAGCATTCAGCACTGGCATGGACAAATGAATCAACTGCGGTGTCACCGGTAAACGGCCCTCTGATCACAACACGGTCGGGCAGGGAGCCTAGGAAACGTTGCATTTGATTAAGCAGGAAGGAGGGCCTCATGCTCCTCGCTGCTGCATCTGGTGTAGGTTATCGGAGGCCGCGCACATAGACGCCACCAAACCTACGGAGACCTCATGACGGACGCAGAGGTGAGTTAAGGTGTGTACCCGACAGTTGAACACGCGACTGCAGTCCCTCGCTCATGCGCATCCTGCACATCGCGATCTCCTTCAGGAATCTGACCATGACCATCGTCGGCTACGGTCGGCCGTCCCCAGCAGCTACTCTATTTTCATAGCCTCGTTAAGCTCCTCCGGCGCGAGGTTTCTGATGACTCTCTCCAAGGTGCCAACTATGTCCCCGATGCTGTAGCCCTGTGAAATGGGCTTAACCAATAACCGCAAGCTGCCCGCTGTGTCTACTTGCATAGTAATCTTATTCAGTCTGTCAAAGGCACTGCACCAGTCGTTCTTAACACAATCAAAAGTAGCCTGTTTGAGCTCTCCCGGCTGAGGCTGATCGCAGACCTGCTTCCCATGATAACATCCATCCCGATGTCCATCAACTACCTTAAAGACATTCTCCTTAGTAACAACACCAAAGCCAGTTGCCGTCGATTGAAGGTTATTCAATGCAGCTCTCATGTCCCCTTCCGCGGTGAAGATGAGGGCCTCCAGACCATCGTCACGAAGCTCCACCCTTTCCACTGAATCAGCAAACCTATTCAGGATCGAGACCCCCACCCTGAGGCATAGTACCCTCAGCAACCCTCTTGACCTGGGTGCGTATATCGGAGTCCTTCAGACGAGTAAACCTCACAATAGCGCATCGGGACTGGCAGGGAGGAGGCGACGGTGATCACCAACACCGAAGCTGCCACCCTCTACCTGGATGGGTTCTATGATCTTTGTACTTTGGTTGCACGCCAAGGCAAATCGGGTAGTGGACGAGTGGATCTCCATCGTGCGTCGCATCGCCTGAGACCAACTCTCCCCTACCCACAGCACAGCCTGAGGAGCACCTGCTGAGCAGCCTCAGTCATCGAGTCAGCCTCATCCAGAATAACAATCTTCTGCTGACAGCCTCCAGCCGGCATTGAGATCTTCTGTTGAGCGAAGGTCTTGATTCTGTTACGGACCTGCTCCGGTGGGCTAAGCCTCTCTGTGGACTCCACCGCTGGATCCTACCACATCGATACCCCTATCATCAGAGGCGTTGAGCTCGAGTACTGCCGTCTTAACAAGGTCGTCACCCAGCAAGGCTCTGGCCAAGCACATTACACTGAAGAGCACACGAGAGAGACTAATTGACGACACCAGCATCGAGTACTCGCGAACGCTATGGGACCTCACCTAGTGGTCTTCCCGCAGCCAGGGGGGCCCGAGAGGAGGAGATTGGGCATATGACGATCCTCGGCCATCGCACTGACGACGCACGGACATGGACTTAACCAGCGTGAAGGGAGCATTACCGCAGCCTTTGCATTGCTGGTTCGTTGCCAACAACGTCGGAGAGATCCCGGGGCCGATACTTCTCCACCCAAGGCAAGCCTACTCCAGCTGGCGCTGATGATGCTGTGGTAGAGGCCATGACCACTACTAGGGGTGTTGAAAAAGTACCGAGCTGTAACGAGGCGATACCGGTAGCAATGCATACGCCTGTACTGGCATCCCCCACTCAGTCGTACCCTACTACCCTCCACACCACTCCCCGGTCACATCAAAACTGTTGTTAGGCGATCTTAAAGATTGCCCTGAGTCGGGTCTCGAGTACTCCGTCAATCAGTTCACTTGGTGAAGTATCTTTGGGTTTGTATCAACCTGTTGGGCTACCGCCCACTCGACCTTACTCTATTGATAATAGGCTCATCAGTCAACCCCTTCCTTCCTCCCGTAAGTTTCACCCGCGAGTTATCGAACCAGAGGCCGGGAAATCGCGAAAATCTGTTCGATAGTTGGAATAATGAGACAACGAAGAGCGTGTTTTAAGAGGATACTACGGAAAGAGATGGTTCCTTGAAGAACGCTCCGGTGACGGCGGAGGGACTCTGGTCCTCTCGTCACGTTGAGGATGGGGATACGATCGATAGTACACCGGCCGGACACTAGTCAATCAGTTACTCGTCGAACTTACGCTGGCAAAAAAATAGATGCACTCACCGGGGATCGAACCTGCGCCTCTGGCAAGGGAAATGGAAATGATCAAAAGTGGCGAAGCGACGTTGTGCGAAGTCTCTTCAAATCCGTAGATTGCGCGGGCTTACATGGTGAAAGACACCTTCTCTAGTAGAGAAGTTCGGATGAATGCCTAGTAGAGAATCTCTACGGGTTCGCACAGGCCCCTCACAACCCTCAACCGACGCCCCGACTTACAACACGTTGACGTTAACCAGCCCACCGATTTTCGAAGATATTTTTCTTCCTCAATCTTTGCGTTTTTTCCAGTTAGTCTCGTTCCCCCGTGTCAATGTTGTTGTTAGCAAACTGTGGTCATCCTGAGGTCTGTCAAGGAAGGCCCGCGAATAATGATATCATAATCGACCATTCCACCACTGACGAGGTGGCTGAGGACGCCAAGGCCCACCCAGTCCGATCGAAGGTCTATCCCGACTCTCTCTTCGGCATGCGAACTATCAGTCAACAAAGCGAACAGAGCACAAGGGCCAGCGGGTCTGCCGGCTGTGGTGACACTGCTGGCCGCCCCAGGCGACTCACCTGCCAGGCCGATTCTGATTGCGGTTGCTCGGTCTGCAGCGATCACGGTTCGACCAAGCAAACGGTGTCCGGTTTGAAGAGGTTTGTTCATGTATTTCGACTTGGTCATTTTATGAAGCGAAGGAAGACTTTCGGGTATCGCCCTCGAGTGCCCTCGGAGGTGGACTTCCGATCGCATCCTGAGGAGTACTGGTGGTCCGATGGCAACCCGTGTTGTGATAAGATCAAGAAAGACCTCTATCATGACGGTGACGTCCACATCATGAGCAAGTTAATTGAAGTCAAACTAGTACCTTCCTTTGCTGGGAATCGAACCTGCGACCATCCAACCCAGTACGATTGGTTTGGCCAGTACTGCGAGAACGGACGAGTGGACCGAGCTAAACGCTACGTCGTCTTCAGCCTGAAGGTGGGCGACAAGACCGTTACCACTTTGAACGAGATCCTCCCTGACCACGTCAACAAGGGTGACTGGGAGGGGCTGTTTGCCACCCCGCAGGCCTGTGAGGATGCTCTCAAGTCGAGATTGAAAATCTGCGTGGTCCCCGCGAACTCGCCCTTCCCTGTACCAGCTAAAGGCCCCAGAGAAGCTGACTACGTACTGGACTACTGGTCGAAGAAGGACGTCAGTATAATGCAACGGAATTGCCAACAAGGTCGCACTCGTGTCGTCATGGTTACTGTGAATTTGTATAATAATCTGCTGGTCAAAATGGTGATAAAAAAATTAGCATTTACGGAGGGTCGAATGAGCGACTTCTTTCCTCATTGATTGGCCGAGTAGAAGCGTGGTGGCTTGCTGTCGATTAATCGCCACGAGAGAGTTTATTTATCAACTAAAATCTTGAGGTCATCCATGCTATCCGTGATGTTCATCCGCGTGTCTTTTTTGCGTTCTAAGTCGACAAGCGGTGGGCGGCTTCTGTTGGGTCGCCTTCTTCGACGTCGGTTCTCAGTTTTCCCTGCTCTCTCCCCTTTACGATGACCAGTCCCTCTTTCCAAAACGGTAAAGTCCAGCGCACCCTTCCCGAGGTTCAGCCGACAGAGAGTCAGATAAGACGTATGACGCGCATGGCGGCTCAGCACGGGGCTGTCAATTTGGCCCAGGGGTTCCCGAATGAGGTGATCTATGCTACTGCAGTTCAATCGCCTTGCATGCTTCTCGTCAGTCCCCCGATTTTGAGATAAAGGATGAAGCCGTGCGGGCTATCCTCGGCGGTAACGTTGCCAATGCTGATGCTTTGAAGTCCCTGGATGTTGGTAACAGAGGGTTGTCAATGGCGTTACTCTATCTGATCTATGGGCTAGATCGCTTGGAAATAGTGGAGAATGAATAACTTGTGTTTTTTGTTGAAATCTCAGAGGGCCTCGTGAAGGATGGCCACACCACTCTACACTCGCTCTTTGTCGGCTGTTGACGAGGCGATGACTGGTAATGACGAGCTCAATCAGTATGCCATTCCTTATGGAAGAACAGACCTCAGACAGGCGGTGAGTGAAGCGGAGGAGTTCGTCCGTCGGGTCCACTGCGCCTGCTCAGATAGCTGGTTATTATCGCCGATTTTATGACTTTGAGGTCGATGCCGAGGAGGAGCTGACTGTGTGCTTGGGTGCCACAGAGGCTATGGCATGCACTTTGAGGGCGCTGTGCAAGCCCGGAGACTCTGTAGTGCTAGGGGAGGGGTCTATCCGCCTAGGTATATTAGTAATATAATATTGCACTACTGTTGTTGCTTCTTGCATAGCGATGGGAGGCCGAGAGGTCCCAGGTTCGGATCCCTCAACCGTCGGAAGGCTATATACTGCCTTCGGCTATTCGTATCCGTTGGCCACGGATCTCAGTCGAAAGGTGCGTGTGTAGATACTAATTTTCGAGCCCTTCCATGAGATCTACCCCAACCAAGCTGCTGTCTTCTACCTCAACACCAAATACTGCAGGTCGGCGTCGTCCCCCTACTCTCCCTCTTGTCAACCCTGTCCATCTCAGGTTGTACGAAGGCGATGATGATGAATGGCACGTTGATTGGGACATGCTCGAGTCGCGACTGCAGGAGGGCGACGTCAAGTGTAAGGGCCGCAGTCTTTCACGGTCGCCTTCTTAGCGGCTTGTTCTTAGGTATCGTACTGAACACTCCGCACAACCCTACTGGTAAAGTCTTCACCAAGGCGGAGATGACGAGAATAGCCGATTTGGCCGTCAAGTGAGTTCGTTATTGGACCGTCTTCAGCAGCTCATCTCTAAGAATGTCTAGAGTTTGTTGCATACCACTCCTCCTCGGCATCCTCCTGTAAAGGTACAATGCCTATGTAGTCACCGATGAGATATACGAGCATATGATCTTCGAAGGGGAGCCCCACCACATCATAGCGTCCCTCCCCGGCATGCGAGACAGATCGGTAAGCTAGCTGCCATCAGGCCGCTTCTCTCGCGTTTTTTTCTAGTTTAATTCGTACACCGACGTCAGATTCAAAGAATAAAATTACCCAGTACTATTTACGTGAAGGTTATTATGTTTTTCCATTGAAACGTACTTTAACTGACACAGTCACATGAGGATAACTCTGGTGCCGCGATGGTGAATTGAAAGTTATTAGGACTTGTTCCCAGGGCCACTCGTCAGTTAGTACCGCTCGCCTCTGACAGAATTGTGAGTATAGTGGGACATACTAACAGTTCATACACTGTCATTATTATATAACACACATGCATGTTTTAGTACATCCGTAAGTATACCGTCATTTCAGTTCATCATCAGTGCCATCTCTAAGTCGGCCTCAGCCACCGGATGGAGAGTAGGCTGGGTCATCAGCCCTCGGAAATACACCGAGATCATCCGAGCTGTCCATGACCAGATGGTAGGCCTCCTTCGACCGCTCCTGCCATCCCGAGTCCATCCTTGTAGGTCCTTCAATCGCCCTCTCCTATGCAGTTCGGCACCATCGCCTTCACTCAACTCGGTGATGACTACTTCAAGCACTACTTGCCCGGAAAGTAGCATAACCGATTCCAATGGCGTATGGGTTTTAAAATCTAGATGAGTACTATGTTATCCTTAGTCTGTATGTAAGGGCTACTACGTTGTGTGCATTGCCTCAGTGTATTGACGTCAACTTGTGGCGAACTGGACTGTAGTGTCCTCCTCGTGCCCTTAAGGGTTCGTGTATACATTATGGTTTAGTAGTATATATCGTTATTTAGTATAATAGTGTTTCACCCGTGCTGTGAGAAACGCATTTTTCATGGCGGTTTTCGGGCCTTGCATTCCGCCGCCCACCACCTGGTGTAACTTCAAGATCTGATATACATAGTAAGTAGAGGATATGATTTCGTAGGAGCGTACCAGCAGAATAAATATACGATAACACTGCTTGGCTTCTACACTGTTCTCCCCAGGTACCAGAGACGACGTGACCTTCTCGTCCCCGCCCTGCGAGACCTGGGCTTCAAGGTCACCACTCCTCACGCCGCATACTATGCGTAGGCGGAAAGATGTTATCGAAAAGGGGAAGGATCGTTTTGGTCAGGTTCGCGAATTTCCGTGGAGTGCCTCAGCTCAAGGACATGAGCTCGTGGGAGGCCTCGGACTACCTGGTCGAGCATGGCGTTGCTGGTGTGGCGGGGGCCAATTTTTGCGAGAAGGGCTCTGGTCGGGGAGATGACTGCGTAAGATTTGTTTCGACCTCTGAGTGGATACCACTAGCATCAACCTCAGATACGATTCTGTTTCTGCCGAACTGACGACGAATTGAAGGAAGCGATAGCCCGTCTGAGGAAAGCCCTACAGTGAATTTCGTGTATATGGTCGCCACTTTTGCTATCCAGCCATTTCTGAACGCTCCGCCGATCCACTTTTGTTCACTAGGTTAACATCGTTAACTGTCCGCTTACGGCGATCCTGTGTCTTTTGTGTTGTTTAATCCTGAGAGCTGACTGAGGTCGTCCGATGGAATGAATGGCTGCCACCCTGCGATAAATGAGGGTTAGCTGAGTTCAACGGACGGGACAATTACACCATCTCGTCGGAGGGAAGGCGGTAGTTCCAAGGCACCAAGTGACTTGCCAAAACTAGGACTTGATTCAACGCGATCGGGCTCATAGTGAGCGAGCTAGAGCAGATTGAGTGAGTAGTAGCCGAGAGAATTGGAGTCAACAACGGCGAGGGTGGACGGGCTGAGCGTATCATACTACGTCGTTAACCTGCCGAGCCACTCAGCGTCGCTGAGTCAGCGACCAGTCCCTTCGTGGAGGGAGTGCTGTCTTCGGTTTGATAATAGGAGAAGCTTCACCTTTGAGTACATTACTATTACCATTCATAACATGTCCAATCCCCCTGGAGGAACAGCATCACCACCGAGCTGGGCAACGGCAGGTGGTGGAGAGAATGCCACCAGACCACGGCTATCGGGCTGGATGGTGACAGGGGACCAGCCTAGTGGTCATTCACAAGCATCAACGACGGTGGCAGGCCAGAGAGAAACAGGAGGGCCGATGGACGATTTCTTGCCCAAGTTGCGACAGTTCCTAAGCATTGTGCGTCCTTCGTAAAGTCATTTGGTGAAGATGTGGTATCTTCAGGTTGACCCCGATCGAGAGAAGGCCAGCTCCGATGAGGACCTCCTCAGAGTCCTCCGGGAATACGACACCCCCAACGAGCTCTTCGCCTCTCTCGACAAACAGTAGTAGCCGGCGTTGGTCGCTACCGCCGCAGCCTATCGGGTAAGGTACAAGTCCCAGTGGCATGACCATCAGGAGGCCGCCGAGGGAGGCGATCAGGCTGCTGGTTCTAGCCCACCAGCGGCCTCCTCCCCTCCCCCACCGGCTGCCTCCAAGCCGCGCTGTCAATACGGCAATAAGTGCTATCAGAAAGAACCCGCAGCACATACGGGACTTCGACCACACCCACAGCCCTCTACCTGATGGAGGCCCACCCACCTCCTCCCCGGACAAGAAGAAGAGGAAGCGAGATGAGGACAGTCCTGATGACTCCAAGGAGGACGATCTCTCCTTCATAGTAGACCTAGTAGTCGCTCGCCCCGCCTACTGTTCCCCGCCAGGTCCCTGATGATGATGATGTTACTGACACCTCGGACTGGAGTGGAGGGCCGACCCTTCCCGATGGTCAGAAGCGTAGAGGGGCGGTATAAAGGCACATACAACGGTGAGAGGACGACCGAGGAGATGGGGTATTTCATATCGTAGATGACCCCGACTACACAGCCAGCAGCAGCAGCAGTGACCCCTCTCCCGCTACCTCTCCAAACGTCTCGGCGTCGCCAGCCCCCCAACGGCCGGTGTGTATGTACGGCACCAAGTGTTACAGGAAGAACCCTGTGCACTTCAAGGAATTTGCCCATCCTTGGCTGGATAAGAATGATAATGATGATGATGCCACCAATGTATCTACTTACCATCAACTCGCTGTGTTATAGTGTCAATGCCACCGCTGGGACAATAGTGAGTCTACGCCACACAATGCCTGTCAACCTCTCATCGTCCTCTGTCGCCCATCGGCAGCGTAGCAGCGAAGGCAGGCCCGCTTACGGTGATGATGATGGTCCTCGCTGTAGTAGCCTGCCCCCCCCATCCGTGCATCCCGAGCCTCGCTCAGGCGTGTCCTCTTCACAATCATCACCAGAGAGAAGGAGTGACGGTCGGGAAGCAGCAGTTTCGGCCTAGAGCGAAGTCCGCCGCTTCAGACCTGCCCCGTCCAGGTGGCCGAGCCTTCGGTGGCTACAACCCTTCCGTACCATCCATCAAGCTATTCGTCGGCTCAATACCCTTCACTGTCAATGAGGTACTCTGCAGACGACCATCCGCGCCTCTCTGTTGGTGTTGTTGCCAGGCTGATCTCCGCCCCCTGTTCGCTCGCTACGGTAATATTGTGGAGCTCACGGTACAGCGGCAGTCCGATGGCCGCAGCAAAGGGCTGTGCCTGGCTCAGGTCGCCCTAGATCAACCCCTTCCAGGCATTTACCATCATTGCAGGTACGCTACCAAAGCGGAGTGTGATGCATGCATCAAGGCTCTGCATAACACGTGAGTCAACCGAAGATTCCCCCCTCGGCAGAGCCCGTCGTGAAGATACCAGTGGAGGACAGGCCCAGGGTGGAGCCCCATGCAAGTCCGGTATGCCATAGGGGAGCTCGACGGTCACCACAACAAGCTCTTCATGGGGGGTATTCCCGCCTACTTCGACGACCGTGCTCTGACAGCGTCATTGGCGGACACGTAGTGAAGGCCCGGCTCAGTCTCCTTCTATCCCCTGGTCCAGTTACGGCCCCGTCATTGAACTCATCAGTCTACGCCGTGGTCCGGGGCAGACGACCAACGCTGTGATGGTGAAGTTTTGTCGGAGGGAGAGCGTCCATCGACTGCTACTGGACTCGAGGAGGCGGAACATGTAGGCGTTTATGACCAGTCTGGCATCACCCCTGCTGCAGCTACCTCTGCGGGGTCTACTGCCCTACGGTACGAGTGTCCCATGCCCATCACCACAATCGTCATGATCATCGACTCACTGACTCATCCACCGACGCCACTGACCGGGCGGAGGAGACCATGCAGCAGCAGCAGCAGGAGCCTTTGCCAAGGCAAGTCCGCCGTCGTTGGAGGGTTGCAGTTATGCTGTTCAGAGAGCTCTATCGTAGCTACAGTAGTGCCTCGTCAATCGGTGGCTCGAGCGGGAGTCAGCAGGTGTCTGCCACTCGCTGAGGTCCTGTGATGCCTTCACTCAGGACGACGAGGGCGTCGCCCCGGCCACCATCCCCGCAATACAATGGCAACCTGCATACTACTGCTGGTCGCCAGTTGCCGCTGGTCAATACAGGTCGGCTCAGCCGCTCTCGCAGCGGTACGGATACCCCGTCCATGAAGATACCCCCTCGCGATGTACCTCCTTCCTGGTGCCCCACCGGGGCACTTGACTGTCGCCAACGTCCCACCACACAAGTCAGTGGCCGGGTTTGAAGCTTAGGCGGCCACCTCTTCTTTGTCAGGAGCGTCTCCGATTTGACAGCCCTTCTATCCCCCTACGGTACGGTCCTTCAAGTCGCTTTCAATGAGGACGAGCATGGTGTCACGACAGCATCAGTCCTGATGGGCTCCGACGCAGAGGTAGTGCAGTGGTGTTGGCATCTTCCATGGACTTGGTGATGCAGGCAAGTGCCGTCGAAGCAGCATTGGATGGCTACGTATTCCCCGACGATGAGGCACAGGAGCCCTTGAATGTCATCAGGGTAGTGCTCAGGATGGCCGATCGAGGCAGGGACCATCCCATGCAGGCATCGCCACCAGAAGGAGTCGGAGGCCCTCACCCCGGCCCATCATTACCACCGAGTGACATTGCTAGCGATATCGCTATGGGCAAGATCATGGCTGGCCTTCGGAAGGCCCAAGAGACACTAGTGAGTTCTCGCCTGATTTTCGCCCGTGCGTGATTCCGTTCGCCTCAGGCCCGCCATTCCTCGCTCTATGCCGGCTCGGGAAGCTACCCTCAGGTGACACTTCCGATCACCGTAAGGATCTCTATTCATCATCTCAGGCTCCTCTGAGCCACAATTGTTATCAGTGTTCCGGAGAGTACTGGTTGCCAGCTATTGCATCCGCCGCAGCTGCTGGGCATATACAAGCCGCTGCTAACTTGACTGATTCTGCCATCACCTCCCTTCCAGCAGAGTGCAGGCAATAGCCGTGGCACCGACCATCGATGCTCATCACCAACTTTTACTTCTTTTAAGTAGTATCGTACCGTGTAACCCCGTCACTCTGCTACGTACTACCACTGCGGAATCTTTTCCTTCGACATTATCACGGCTGACTGTCTTCTACTCTAGAGTAACTTTTCAACTTTTTCGCCCAACATTATGGTTGTCTGTGAATATATATTATCATCGAAGTACTCGACTGCTGCTGTGGACATCTCTTTCCGTCGTCTTTTTCCCGCTGAGTTGGGTTGGCGAATCAAAATCCCAAGGCTGTCCTCCTACGTGGCCCGTTGCGTGCTCTCAGGCGACTCCCCGGTGAACCGATCACCTCTGTAGATGACGATGGGCAATAGAACGGTGCCCGACAGGCGAACTCGTCGTGTGGGACGAGGATTAACTGTAAATCGTGAAGGTCGGTTAGTCGTCCGTTCCCGTACGTTAGACCAAATCGCTTCGCTCCGCCCAACTTAGACCCCCGGCCGAATGAAAATTTCAACTCAATTTCATAGCATAGCTCATCATTAGGTGGTGTATTTTATACACTTCAGAAAAAGGGGAAGCGAATGCCCAAGGTGCTACGTGTTGTGTCGGTGGGAAATAACATCACAGGGAGGCCCTACGGCCCCGTGACGTCCGGACGATCCGGCCGCCACCCCATCGATCACGACCGATCCTCACGTCAGGGTCTGATAATCTAAGAGTAAGTGTGGCGATACCATGGAGATTATTCAACTCCCACCGCTGAACGACTCCGGATGGTGGCAAATCCCACGAGGATATGATGCGACCAAGTCTATTTGGCGGATAGGGCCGTTGCCGTAGCCTATATGGGGGTCGAGGATGATATCATCACATTAGCGAGTTGTTGTTGTTGTTGAGACATCAGCAAATTGGCGGATAGGGCCGTTGCCGTAGCCTATATGGGGGTCGAGGATGATATCATCACATTAGCGAGTTGTTGTTGAGACATCAGCAAATTGGCGGATAGGGCCGTTGCCGTAGCCTATATGGGGGTCGAGGATGATATCATCACATTAGCGAGTTGAGACGTCAGCAAATTGGCGGAAGGGTCGAGATGAAGGTATACAATTGGCCGATAAAGAAGTCATTTTAGCGGCAGGCCTCAAATAAGGAATTCAATTTATCGAATAAGGCACTCAATTTCATGTTTAGGGAAGTCAATCTCGCCGATAAGGACATCAATTCAGAGTCGTGCGGAGTTACATGTCCGAAGTTTCCAGGTCATAGTTGATCCGCGAAATTGATATCCTTATTGGCGAAATTGACCTCCTTAACGATGAAATTGAGGGCCTTATTCGCTGAATTGATTTCCTTGTTCGAGGCCTGCCGCTGAAATGACTTCCTTATCCGCCAATTATATCCCCCCGATCTCGACCATACCGCCGATTTGCTGTCTCAACCCGCCAACGTGATATCCTCGACCCCCATATAAGCAACGACCTTATCCGCCAAATAGACTTCTGAATGGTATAGTCGTATGCGAAAACAGTACGAAGGAGTAAACGGTATGTTGGGGCACACTCGCAACAGTAACTGGTCAGAGCATCACAGCTTGCTTGGGCGAGAGCTCAGACCGCGCACAAGGATCCTGCAGGGGGCTGACTCTTGCGGCTAGCTAAGACCGACAGAGTTGTGTGACAATAACAATATAGGGGACGAGTGAAGTGAGGTAACGCTTTCCAAACCAATACAACTGGAATTTGTCGGTTCGAACTGCACGTCCGAGCACAGACTCTGTGTCACGGATAATTCGACGACTCATGGTCAGCTACGACCCCCGCCTCAGCAGCTTCCTTCTCGCTCACTCACAAACGCAACAAATACGAATGAACTCGAAAAACAAATTGCAACAGCAAAGCAATTATCACAGCACTAAACAACCTTTCAGCCTCAACCTTACGCGAGGTGCTTCGTGTCCTTGACACCATGGAAACCGCCGTATACCAACTCCACTGAGTTCGGGTCGATGGCGTATCTAACCCAATACCAGTAATAATACTATGACAGAGAAAACGAACGAGTGTCGATTCTATCATTCGTAGTGAAGCAAGCTGTAGTGGTGTACAAATACCGGACAAACAAATTATTCGAAACTTGGTTCTCCATAATTTTGTCCTTCCACGATTCTGTTACGCACCGAGGCCTCAGCGAGAATGCTTATATGTTTAGACGCAACTAATTCTTTAGAAAATCACGACTGAGCGAGGGGCCTAAAATCGCACATTCAAACAGTTTGCTTATTCTGATTCGATAAGAGCGTGCGGGGGTCGAGAGAGCGCCTAATAAAAACTAGCCTGATTCAAAACCGTCAGACCCGAATACGGTGTAGCATCCCGGTCGCCCTTCCTCCTTCCCAAAATGAGGATATTACTTTCCAGGGCCGGTCGTGACCAACTCGAAGGAGGTGACACCGCAGTTGAGCATCTTGTTGGACCTCGCAGGAGTTCGAACAGCCCGAGGAAGGAAGGCGTTGTAGAACTCTAGAAGCAACAACAAAAACGGGTGGAGGCGACTGATATCTCGCGAATCTCCTTACCCCGGAAGTAGAGGGAATGGCCAATCGCCACCACACAATCGACATCACGAGCCACCGAGCCTACGAGGAAGTCATCAACCTACCGCAGGTGACCGAGACGTTCGCCTACTGTTAAAACACCAGTCACAGAACTCCCGGAACCTCGCGAGGCCGTTGGAGCTGAGGGGCTTCGACCCATCGTTGAACCTGCACGGCGGCCGCCATTCACGAACGCTTTCTGGGGAGAGACCTTACGTTCCATTCAGTTTGTGCTCAGCGTAGAAATCGACGACATCCTTAATTTTGGGGTCCGCGACTTCGACAAAACTCGGACCAGGAACGCCCTTCTTTGGCGTCAAAGCAAAACCGTCCACATTGCGAGTCACTTCCTGAAACAGCACCAACCTGAATCCTCTATGATCAACCCGTCCGGACTGGGCTCATCACCTGTAGAGCGCTCATCACGTAGATCTGCTCCTGTCTGTGTCCTCCTGCCGAAGGCGCCTCTTCACCTCGAAGAAGTCTTGCCGAGAGGGCGATCATCCCGGTGGACACCGCACGTCGAAGATTTGAGGATGCCATGACGGATGTGTGCTCTGAGCAGCTCAATGGTCGTCTCGCTCCCCCGCCCACCCTCGTCATTACCCTGGTCATCGCCGGCCAGAAGTCGGGCGTACTTGTTGGTTTTCTTATTCTCCTCAATCCAGCTGAGTAACCTTAAACTCTGCTGAATTCCATCGGGAGAAATAGGAGAATCCCAATACCTAATATCCACCAACTCACGATAAATAAACCTAGTACACCCTACAATGAGTCGGCAGTAGGCAGGAGCTCGGCTTCCTTCACTGAGCACTTCACTAGCCTCACTGGGAACGACGGACCGAATCCTAACAGGGGCAGCACCGTGACGGCCGCCGAGGGTTGCACGCTCTCCATACCCTTATTGAAGACCACGTTCCACATGCTTTCTCCGTGCCTCAAGAAAATTATACGCTTGCGATGGGCGCGCTCGGGGAAGGCCCTGGCCTCCTCCAAAATCTGCAGCCTCGCTCGATGATAGACGGGACTGGGCGATGCGACCTACAATTCTAGTATCCGAGGGCTGCTTCCACTTCCTGTCCTTGGAGAGAAAGAAGTGGAGAGATGCTGTTGGCATCGCCAACAACTTGGTCTTCACCTGAACGCCAGAGCCGATCAGTGATCAACAGCTCTACTACCGCCGCGGCAGAGCGAGTGCTCCAACCGTCACGCCGGGAGGCGGCAGGAGAGAAAACGACGGGGGAGCTCAGAAGGGTCGAGCGTCGGGAGCGAGGAATTCTCTACTCATATAATTTTTAAAACCTCGCCGTCGAGGAATGAGGACGCCGCGGTCGAACGCTCCCCACTTACATCTTCGGTAGAGGTGAGAAGGAGCACAACATAACAAGCAAGGGCTGCACATACGAGGAAGAAGACCAGTACCTGAATGAGGTATCTTAGGTTGATCAAAGAAAGATGCAGAATATGTCGAGACTTACAAACGCTGGAGACTTAGTGAAAAGGAAGTCGGCGAGAAACGATGATCCTACAGACATTTGGGCCATAAACTGAGCACCGGAAACATCAACGGCGGGCCAACCGAAGTCAAGAGAAGAGGGAGCATTGAAACCAGCATTAAGAGTAGCGAGGGTAGTACGCTCCAACACTCGAGCCTCTCCATTGTCGTTGGTTAACCAGCATATACGGAACCACAGGACGACGACGACGACAGCCGCTTCTCCTCCTCCTCCTCTACTCACTTTACAATCATACAGGATACGCTTAAATGGTTGAGTATAATGTGGGCTACAACAGGCAGTGACTTCAAGTCTATGACGATAGTCGTAGTATCGTCATAGGGGTCACGGAGCTAACGATAACGATTGTCAACATCAGGACTGTCTCCCAGACTGTTGGTGGGGGACAGGAGAACTGATGGCAATAATGATATATAGCAAGAAGGAATTCTCACACAATATTTACAAACGGGTGAAGTGGCTTCCTACCACCCTCCACGCTTATCCTGGCGTGATGGGTCGTTGAAGGGGGAATAGTAATGGGAACTAGTCCAGTGGGGTCGAAGCTCGAGAGGCGAGAGGCGTATAATGGGCTCACCAGTATCAGTAGTACCAAAAGGGAGGAGTGACGACGTGAAGAACGGACTACCGCCGGGCTTCGATTAAAACATCGAAGCAACGACGGCGGAGCGAAGCTGCTGGTTTGCAATATGTCCTGGCAGTTAATGGTTACTTTCTCAGAGGCCGCCAAGTAGTAGCTCTAATGATGTTGATAAAGTTAATGACTTCGAAGCAGTAGTAGTAGCAGCTGTATGATGATAGATGTATGGTAATCGTAGTAGTAAAGACAGATGCGGTGATCGTAACGCTGTACTGGTGGTTAGATGATTCACCTCTTGTTCTCATTGGCTCACTTGTTGACGCCTTACCGAGAGATCCAGTTGGTGTTTCTGAGGAGAAGGAAAAGTGAGGGTTAGAAGCCGAGCCACGCAACCTATTACTGCTACCACTCAGTCAGTCAGGAAGCGCTTACATCTAGCGAACGTACGGGCCTCGAACAACTCAGGTGGCGAAAATATGGTCACTCTGCCGCCGCCACCACTACTACCCTCGCCGAGCGCTGCCGATGGGTTGATGATGATGCTCCACGAGGGGTTCCCATTGCATAGGGATCCCCACTGGCCACTACCGAAGCCCGACCTCTCGGGGTCATCACACCGACTCTGGGAGTGCCCCTGAGAAGAAGACCCATACCAAAAATTCCCGACATCGTCACTGTGTAGTACCCTCTAGGGCTTGGAGGTGGATAGTAGGCAGAGCCACCGCGAGGACTGGGCTGTTGATACGCCCTCGGTGTGAAGCCAGTGGCAGCAGCAACAGTACTGCCTCTCGGGCTCTGCTGTTGATAGTAGTAGTAGGCCATCGACGTCGAGGAGGTTGTGCGCTGTAAGTACCGGCGAGGGAGCGCACCATAACCAGCATCACAAGCACCCCGAGAAGCGCGACTCTCCCGAGGCGTCCCTCCAACCCGAGGAGTCCAAAGGGCTACCCGAGGAGAAGGCGGGAGAGGGGCTGATGATCTCGGTGTGTGCTGGTGGTGGTAGTAGTACGCTCCTCCCGGCGGCGGCGGTCGACGCGGCGAGGCCATACCGGCACTAGAGAGGGAATGAGCGGCAACATCGGGAGCAGTGGATGACCTCTTACTAAGGCGTTGATGATCTCGGGGTCATACGACCAGCGTATCCTCCAGGAGTTGGCCCTCTAGGGCTGGGACCTGGGCATCACCAGCCATGACGACGGGGTCACGTTGCCAGCAGCAGCAGCAGTACCATCAATCTGCATTCTTTGCATTTCCCTTTCCATCCGTCTTCGTCGTCGCTCCTCCAGGACCCTCTGCCTCTCCGCAGCTTCATCCCAAGGTGGGATAACTCCGCTGCCTTTGCGCTTCGATTTTGTGGTTTCTGCATCAGAAAAGATGACGAGCCTTAAGAGGTTGATTCGACCTTGAACGTACTCTTGGCCTCGTCCTCGTCACCACTACTAAAGTCAAATTCGTCCCTCTCCCTTCGCCTGCCCGATGACTCTATTGTTGTCGGTGGTGTTGAAGACGCCGAGAGCCTGAAAGGTATCCTGAGGTTGACTATAGGAAGATTCAGAATAGCTACTTCTCTGGATCTTGTTGTTGATCTTTGCTCGAAGCTGTAGTCGCGGCACTAACAGCACCGGCTGCGTCAAGAGCATCTTTCCGAGGTGGTATGGTAGGCCGACCCCCTGCCGCCTTGGAGGTCGTTGGATGAACTATATCCTGTTTGCTACTGGTACAACCCATAGACGACAAGCAAGGCAGCAATACAAGAGAAGCAGCCTGAATAACGAAGAGATCCCCACAACAACAAGAAGTAAGGGGCAGCAGCTTGAGAGAAGAACGCATTAGGAAACGTCATCGACAGCAGCTGTGCCCGGGCGTGGGCAGCAGGATGATGATCCGCCGAGATCCATACACCACCAGTCGTGCTGCTGCTGCTTCAACTACTACAATCCCACCACGACGTTAAGCTCTGAAAGAGTTTTTCTCGCGCGCCACGAAATTACGTGACGGCCGCCGCGGCCACGGCCCCAAGTGAGTCATGTGATGAATACTGCCGCTCAGTGGCTTCGTCTTTTTCATAGTCCGCTTTACCGACTGTTTCATTCAGTCCAGTGACAACGCTGTGACGGGACTGGCACCTCGACCATCGTGCAGCTGCACGCGTGCATCTAACAGGGGACGCCGACGACGACGAGCCTTGTGTTGGAAATTGTTGTCTTCCATCATACTTTCACCCTCCCTAGCTACATCATCTGCCATGGAAGGTCGGAGCGGCGGCTTCCGAGACCAGGAATAAAGGCACTCCAGGCAGAAGCCAGTGGGTTGTTGTTGTTGTTGTTGTCGTTGTTGTCTTTCCGCTCATGCCCCTGATTTGGCCCCAGTTCCGTCATTATCATAGCACGGTTGACACCCAGGGCTCCCTCTTCACCATTGGAGACCAGCCTCTGTCGTCAGCAACGCTCGTTTGCTATCAGAGTAGCTGCCTGAGAACTAGTTGTCGCCGTCTGTAGGCCGAAACCTCCCAAGACGATCATCGGACACCTCACGAGGTCCTCATGACTGGCGGGCAGGTATGGAGAGAGCTCAGGACCAGATCTAGTTAGTCAAGAAGCATGGGAAGTGTGCTCGGAGATTTCTCCGTGGTTTCTGCCGGAACAACAGGTCAACGTTTCGCGGAGAACCGATCGGTCATTTGGTTATGGTCTAGCGTCCTTCGGGACGATGCATTGGATCCAGCAGCACGACAGAGGAGGGGTTGAGAGGCTGAGATGGTCAGAATCTCGCCTGAATGTTTACGTGCGATGCGTCACCTCGAGATTTGAACTTCCTTAATGATGAACCGCGAGGAATTGAAGAACTGATGATGATCATCACGACTCTGCGACATGTTACTACTATCCCTGCTTTTATCCATGTACGAGCCCTGAAGATGTTACCGGTGAAGCTAGCATGGCACAGTCTTCCAGCGGTCTGAATGGGCTCTAGTTTAGTTCGGGTGACCGTCACTGCGCCACGAAATTCTTGGCCGGGGCATCCTAATCATGAGCTTTAGTTGATTGATGAGCTGTCGCTCAACTGATGAGGATTTCAGTAGGACCTCAGCGGATGGCGAGTTTGATGATACCACACCTTCGCCAACTCTCGATGATGAAATCACATTCCACCGAGATAATGCTGTGAGGTTCCTGAAGGACTTGAAGGCGTACACAGCCGATGACGATGACGGAGCTTCGGTACGAGGCCCGGAGTGTCGTTGGTACGCGTAAACTGTGTCCCTTCGGTGATGATTCTGACTCGTCCCTCGCCGAAGGGCTTCGAGGATACACCTGTTGTTGTTGGCTTCTTCTTCTCGGGGTGGTCGTTGCTATTCCGATCACGGCCGGGTGGCGGCTATCAAGGTCATTTCAGACGTACCTTGAAGACCTCGTGGAGAGCATATCTTACCTTGAAGCATGTCAATCACGAAACGGTGGTGAATTGACCCGGCCAGAACTCCCGACGGAGAGCATTGATAGCCACACAACCCGAGGTAGCTCCAACTCGCGGTGACCAGTACCTTCACAACGACGGTGGTGACAGGAGCGTCACCCCAACCAGACTACGACAGCGAATGCACCTCGACGCTGACACGCCAGTTCACGGGTCGGGGCCATAGCCGTCGGGGGGAGCCGAACGAGGATAGGTGGACTTCGCTGTGTCGTGCTCATCTAGTGTGAGAACGCAGATGGAAATATTATCATCCCCACAACGTCAGAGTCGATGTGACCTCCTCGGGGATGATGGACTCAGTGAAGGCAAACGACGAAGGCTTCGCAGATGGTATTGCCAGCACATCACCACGATCGAGGTGTCCGTGTCAGAACGGTCCTTGGTATCACAATACTCTGACGACGAGGTTGATCATGAACAGAGCGCCACGACGTTATACCCGCCCTGCCCTCTGAGCCCTGACCGAGGATGCCCTAGGCAGCTAACCGGGAGCCCTGCTTGGGAGTGAGCCCCTCTCGGACAGTCTGCAGGACTACGCCGCGTTCCTCAGGAGTGTACGGCCAGCAGTGCCATGCAGTTGTGCAGTCCAAGGACTGTCGCCAACAGTAGGTGCTGCTGCTCTGGCACGGCCCGCTCATCCACCTCCAGGTCCTGCCGCCGCTCCTCACATCGATGAGGGACGAGCAGAGCAGCATACTCATCATAAACGGTCGGGTGATCATGCAACCATTGCCTGCTTCCCAAACTACCGACCTGTGTTCGTCAAACCGGGGACGCCTCGTGGCCGGCGTTGGGGTTAGTTGTGAGTTAGTACTTCGCATGTTATGGTGGTGCCTTGGAGGCGGCCTTCTGACGACCATCACCCTAGCCAGCGCTACCGATGATGATTATGACGTGCTCTACAACAGCAACCTCCCGTTAGCCATATCGATATCCAAGACCACCATAGAGGGTTTCGATCCGGGGCTGGCGACGTGTAGCGGCGTTGAAGTCAGCCGAGCACGAGTGAGCCCAGCACCGGGCCTCTCTCCCAGTGACCTCTGCTGTGGCCTTCTAGGCTATGCTGGACGTTGCGTTGAAAGAGACTGAGCACAGTGTGACGGAGCCTCTGCCCGGCCACCTTCGCGAGGCCTTCGACACCTTCTACGTGGACCATACTACCTACGGAAAGGACTGCCCCCAGGTGCACGCATGTCAACCATCGGGGGAGTCTGCATGTCGCCTCAGGCAGTGATGGCGTCGTGTCTTATCAAGACTGAGCACATACTACAGAACGTCCTCAAGTACAGTGAAAGGGAGGCCAAGCGAGACAATGCAGCTTTTGTCTTTGACATCTGGGAGACGTAGGCTCGCCACACACTAGCGTTTGATAGACCGATGGTGAAGATACTACTTCTACAAGTACTGGTTGTTCGACATCTACTATGACGATAATGGCGATGCGACTGTTGCTCTGGACAGGGTGAGATTGGCCAAGGTCGCGGGTTGATTCTGATGGAATCTTTCACGCCAGGTGTACCAAGGTTGGCCCTTGCATAGCTTTGGAAAAAAGATACTCCGTCTCTATCGGCACCTCTGGAGCCAAACCTTCGATACCACCAACTACTGCCAATGCGTTGAGGGGTACGACTATACCCTCACCATGCAAGGGTGAGGGGATCCCTGAAGTCGAATGATTGCTCACTGCTGCCGTGGCTTCATAGGACCCTCGACACGCTGTTCTCGGGAGTAGAGTCCGGAAGGCTGTCCCTGGACGGCCTGCTCAGCACCATGTCCGACCAGACGCATTGTGTACGGTGGCAGCGTGAGAGTGAGAACCCTGTCGACTCACGACGACTCTCTGATGCATACACATAGAGTCGACCGAGCAACCACGCTAGCACCACTGTTACTAGGAATCTGCTGTCTGTTGGTGCTGATTGACTTGAACCTCGTTATCAAGGCTTGCCATCACCAACTGAACCTTGGACCCTCTCCATGGTTCAGGTTCGGAGCCCCTATTTTGGTTGCAGAGCCTCAAGTCGGAGTGCGTCCCGGGCGCGTTGTTGGACTTCCTCACCTGCTGGCTGTATTGGCTCAATGAAGGACATCTAGGTCGGACCCCTCCCCCCGCTGCAGTTCTCCTCGGACGCTCGTCTACAGGTGCGATACTGAACATAGCGGAGACGATGGCCCAGCTGACGACCCTCGCCACAGAGTGCCTCGACGATGATGTTTGGGCCTTCCATTCCGTCAATACTGTTCTCTACAACTTCGCCCGAGTGGCAAAGGCCTGGGGTGTGCTCTCTTCTCCAGTGCAAGTTCGAGACCACACTGGCAGGGTCATCGCTGATGCCCACAGCGATGCCGTCAACCTATCGTCACTTGTCTGGTCACCGTACCCTGCTGCCGATGCTGAGCTGCTGTCTCTGGACGGCAGTACAACCCCTACCAAGATCGATCTCCCCAAAGCCTGCATTCATAATGAAGCTGTCTTCGTTCGAAGACCCCATCGAAGGCCTTCCTGAGGAGCTCAGTGCCGCTACTGAGAACGCTAGAGTTGCTGTTACTGTACACCCGCGAGACCAAGATGCGGCGACTCTCCGGTGGAGTCTTCGAAGTGCGCTGGTCATTCCGATGAGCGGGTTTCTATGACAACCTCTGGCACAACTTCCACTGGCTGTTGAGGAAGCTTCGGTCGGTTGGGAAGTCTCCAGCCCTCTGAGGTCAGAGTGGTCCTGCTGTATGTGAAGCTGATCGAGAACGATATGACCACGCTGACTCCCCGATTCACTACTAGTGTTGGACATCCTGATCGTGATTTGCTCAAGGAGTGGTATGGTGTATATGGACCGATACTCAGTACCATCTCCGACCTCCCTCCGTTGCTCTTCACGGATCGAGCCGCCGACGCTTGTTACCCCAGCATGAGATGGGGTGCCGATGACGTCAGGGCTGACAGGCTGAGTCGCAACATCGACAGCAATACCACCATCAGGTGACCAATGGCCCGCTGTTTCCTCCGCTGGAGCGATTACGGCCGAGGAAAAGCCTCTTCTGGGGACTGTACGCTCCTTGTCCGCATGGCCTCGCGAGTGTCGCAGCTGAGTTCGCTGTCGTATGTAGCTTTTCTTTCAGAGTCGCTAGAAAGCTGCGTGAAGCCTTGCTCGGCCCAGGCTTCCCGTCGTCTCCCATCGGCGGTCGAAGGGGCTTCGGATGCTCATCATACAGAGAAGGGGAGGTGACGGCCGAATCATACGCAACGCGGATGAAGTTGCGAAACAACTGGGCGCCGAAGTGATGAGCTTTTCACGCGAGAAGCCTTTGCTGGAGCAGGCCAAAATAGCTGGGGTACGTTCGGGCCCTAGAATTACGTGACGCGCGGGTTCTGGCGTTTGGTTAGCTTCATTGATATGAGGTCGCTTATGCGATTGATAGACGCGTTCATACCAACAATCGTCGAACGAGCAGAAGAATAGATTATATGGCAGCATGCTAGTGGCCCCCTGTCGTATGGTGGTAGGTCAGTGAATGTGATCATCGGAGCCCATGGAGCAGCTTTGTCGTGGATGATGTTCGCTGCTCCCTCCAGCCGCTGTTATCGAGCTGGTGGCAGCAGAAGTCCCAACAGCCATCCTCACCTGCAGCGGCAAATGGAACAAGGATAGGTCGCCTGGGTGGGGGTACGGCTTATTCGTGAGAAATTCGCGAAGGAATAGTGAGGGTGGAATCAGAACCCAGCGGACATCACATTTTTATGAGTTCGAGTATCTTTTGTCACTTCCCGTGTTCAACCTTAGATTCTCCATCTACGGCGGCATGGCGCGCCTCGTGGGTGTCCACCATATTTGTCTTCGCATGCGGACGCGTCTTAGGGATGTTCTCAGCCTGCAGGTCAGCGATGCTCGCCGCTCTGCTCCAGGGGAGTCTATCGCGTCTCAGGATGTGTCTGGTTGGCGGTCGTGGGATATCTGGGCCGACTACGACATGATCGCGAGTGCTTTGAGAGACCTCCGTGCTCTCGATCATCGGTTTCAGCAGAAGGAGAGTGATGTGCATTCTGAAGTCATGCATGAAGTTCTCTGATGGACGGAGCAAGAGGCATTTGCGTTCCGAGTTGCCTGTGGGCGTAGATCTCCTAAAACCCTCCTTGGTGAGGGTTGTTTAATCGAATGTAAGATGCGGAAAAATCGGGATAGTAGGCGTTAGAGTCCCGTCAAGTTGCTGATATCTGATGCCACGTATCAATCGGAGGTTTATCTAGGATTGGGGAGGTTAACCCCTCGGAGAGAAGGATAACCGGATTCGCCTAAATCAGTGACTACGCTGTAAAAATCTCATTCTTCCGACATTCGTGGGAGCTGCTTCAGAGTACGGCGTTCATGAGGCGTATATCTATACGCCTAGCTGAGCCTTGATATCCATACGTCAATAGGACAGAAGGATGCATCTGGTGAAAAGATGTTACATTGTTATGGCGAGAACTCAGAGGAGGTCGCACAGCAGAGCAGCACAGAGGCGGTTCAAGGATCCGAAAATCGACCTCCGAATCAGACCGGGACAGAAGTGAGAGAGGGAATCTTAGCTTGAAGCAGGGTCTTCTCTAGTAGGTGCCAAGCTCGGCGGCGAAGAGCTTCACGCGCCACGAAAATGCTGCTGCTGCTGACAGCCCGCTGGGCTCCATCATCTCCCTCATAGAACTTGCTGAGGAGAAGTCCGAGACGGTTCTGGAGGGCATCAGGTGGGCGACACGTGTGCAGTGAATTTTGCTGTTATAACGAAAGGTAGGGGTTCGGGTCGAGAGAGCAGTACGTTGACCCTCTCCACTGACGGCCAATCGCCACCGGGAAGTGTACGCGACAGCGCGAGGGGAGGACACGAGGCGAAGCTTCACGTAAAGCATTTTTGTCGTGGGGATGACTCCATCGTCGTGGCAGGCGAGAATATCGACTTTGACGGCCGAGCTCGCGGAGAAGACCTCGCTGGTCTGTGAATTGCGGCAGAGAGTCGAGGATCAAGAGCATGAGTGGCTGATTAAGATGAGGGACGCAGAGCGGCAAGGCGATAGGAAAATTCAGACGGTGAGGGACGAAGAAGCGTAACGAGAAAGATTCTCCTTTGGAAGGTTAAGCGAGAGCTGATGGCGAAGGGAGAGCGGCAGTTGAAGATGATCGACAAGCTTCTTGTGGATAAGACTGAGTTGACCAGGCAATGCGAGCAGCTGGTGGCGGAGCTGAGGGCCAGCGAGAGGAGGGGGAGATGCTGAGGGAGGAGGCTGAACAGCACTTGATACGCGAGGCAAGACGAGGGCTCAAATGCAGGGGTCGTTCAGTTAACCAAGGGGCTGCATTTTACGTTCAAAAATCAATTCCAGAATCGGTTCATTGGACGGGGGATAAGAAAATGTCGAGAGTTTGTGGTGCCAGCGCAATAGATGGCGTTTGAACTGTAGGTGAGCAAACAGAAGAAGATTTGGATGGCTCAGGAGAAGCTGCGAAGATCGGAGTGGGAGGCGACTAAAACTAAGGAGATCAAGGAATCCACCATTCGCGGATTGGAGCCTGAGGTTGAGAGGATCCTTTCGGAGGGCCGAAAGGAAAAGCAGGTACGCCCTTCACTTCGCCGGATCGCGCCTTCTCCTTAGTGTCGTCGCTGTACTCCCCGGCTGGTCTTTTCTCTGTCCGGTATTTTTCGCATTTTCCTCTGGTTGTTTCGGAACTAGGCCCTACTTGAGCGGCATCGGGAGGCCTTGGAAGCTCAGCGGGCGGAGCTGTTGGCACAGCATAGTCTTCAAATAGAGATGAAGACGGAGGCTATCAAGAAGGAGTATGAATCACTGTTGATGGTCGAGAGGGACCGTGCCCGACGACAGGTGCCTGGGTGCCGTCCTGAAGGCTCGTGATGCGATGCTCCTAGGTCACTGAGGAGGCTGAGAAGTGGAACGAACAGCTGCGACTACTCCGATCGAGTACGCAGCAGGAGATTGCAGAAATGAGGGCGAGGGCCGAGGAAGAGCGGAACGCCCGAGATATCGAGTTCAGAGAGCAACTCCATCAGGTGCCGGGTGATGGGGAGGCCCTCGGGGTATTGCTGTTGACAGTCAGGCACGTGTGGAGGAGCATAAGCGGCTAAAGGAGGTGGAGGTGCGGTATGAGGAGGAGCTGGGAAGGTTGAAGGCCGCCCAGGAGGGAGAGGTGAAGGCGATGAAGCGAGAGGAGCAGCTGGAACGAGAGGCGTGGATGGAGAATGTGAGGCCCGGTGGATGGGGTTCTATGATCATCATGGGGCGACCTAAGATACGCGGGAAGCTGGACGATGATCTTAAGGAGAAGGCGAAGGAGATTAGAAGGGAGTGTGAGGAGGAGAGGGATCGTCAGGTGGGCATCGACTGAGTGTGTGCGAAGGGGCCAACGCGGTCTCCGGCTCGGACCCTCACTGGTATGCTCATCTCCCAGACCCTCTGCAGGGCCCGTGAGAATTTCATGGTCTCAAGACAATACGGATTTGCTTGCAGTTGAGCGGAGGGAACTAGATCACCTTCGGACTGACTAGAGTATTCTTGATAATTCACTTTTACAACATTGCGAGGGTCGACCTGAAAATTATTCTCTACTTTATGAAGGTGATAATCGATACTTATAGCAACTCCATAGAAAATAGGTAGTTATGAACTGCCGTTGGATACAGGTTGGTCAGCGGCAAGTGGACAGGATGGTGGCTGCTGCCTTAGGTTGCGGTGGTGGTGGACCGGCTGAGTCGAGAAGTGGTGGAAGCTGAGCATCGAGCGAAGGCATCGACCGCGAGGGAGTGGGGGGAACAGGAGGCGGGGCTTTTAAAGGACATTGAGGATCTACGGACGAAGGTGAGGAGAAGAGGGTGCTGGGAGAAAATGTTGGTCGAGTTTTGTCAGGTGGAAGGTCTCGAAAAGGAGCGAGAGGGTAGCTTGTCAGTGGTGAAGAAATTGAAGGGTGACATGGAGACCTCGGAAAGAGAGTTGGAGCTGGCCAGAGAGAGTTTGACCCTTGCTCAACAGGAACGGAAAGATATGGTCAGCAAACGTCCATGTACGTGAAAGTGAGGTTGAAGTTATTAGTTACTCGCCCAGGAAAGGGAGAGAGGCAAGGCTCTGGTGGAGTTGGAGGGAGCGCGACGGGAAAGTATCGACGAACGAGAGCAACTCAGGTCAGTCGCGATGCCGCCTGGCGGTCCTCTCACAGACGATACTGGACCATCACTTTGAGTTAATTTTTCAGGCGAGAAAAAGCTCAACTGGAGGGGGAGTTGGCCGCCGTCCGATCCAGTACGAAAGAGAAGATCGACGAACAGCAGGTGGGTCTTCGACAACACCATCGCCGCAGCCACTGTCTCACTGTTGTATTGTCGTGCCGTATGGTCGAGTGATTCGATGCAGCCTCGCCTGCTTCGATAAACTCACGTTAGAAGATGCAAGCAATTCACTGTGAACAGTAACCAGTAAGCGTGTTGCACGTAGTGGGAAATAGTGAACGTGAACAACATTTTCGCGGATTTTGTCCGAGAGCCGTTCCTCGAGGAAAAGCTTTTCGAGTTAGGTACGCTGTGATGAGGCGATACGAACGTTGGAAGGGAGAGTTCGGCGGATGCTGAAGAGGAAGGACGAGGTCATTGAGGAACTGCGAGGGAAACTGACGAGCGCTGAGGCCTTTGCCGGAGAGCTCGATGGTATCGTTTCGAGGCAACGGGAGGAGATACGTTCATTGACGGTATCGGGGACGGGCCGAAGATCATCGCGTAAAGGAAAGGTGTGATCGTCCATGTGTCCAATTGATGTAGCCTCGTCCTCTTGAGTTGGTGAAGTTATGGTATGGGCGAAAGGGAGTCAGCGGTTGAAAAGGTAACGTAGGCACTAACTGCTACAAAACTTGTCGAACATGATGTGCATTCGATCGAGCTGATTTCCAAGGAATAATCTTCGTTTCTTCGGGCTGACTGCCAAGACGAGTTCTACAGATGAATGAAAGCATCTGAGTTGGCAGTGCATGGTTGAGGAAGCCTTGCAGCGGCGCCGCTCGGTGGACACATACTCGTCGGTCGTCGATCGGCTCGGTCCCCCTCGTCACGCAGTTCACTTCATCTCGGAGATTATACACGGCAGAACAGAGAACCGGTTTTGCGGATGCCCTGCGTGATGAGCGAATAATATCGTTGAATTCACTTGGGAAGAGGTCCGGAAGTTTCATTTCGATACCCTCGACCTCTCTTCAGAGATCCTCCTCGTAAAACTGAGTGGAACGCCTGTAAGTGGCTACTAGGTACGCTTCTACTGCTGCTGAGTACGAATCGTGTAGCACCGCCAGCTCGAAAGTGAATCGAACTCCAACACGGCACACTGTGGACGAGGACTTGAAGGGCGACGACGACGACAACAACGGACTAATGCTGCTGCTGGTGGTGATGCAATGGTACGAGAGTGAAAAAGTTTACGATGATTCGTTGTTGGCGGCGAGCAGGTCTGATCACCACTGAAAGGAATCTATTACGACAGTTAGTCGACAGAAATTACAGGACAACAAGAAGATGAGAAGACGGTTGTTAAGGACGATGAAGTGATGAGCTAGTAAATGACCCCATTCATAATATCGGCACACTAACAAGACTACAGAAGAAGACTTGCCAACAAATCTTGAAATCCGTCTCAGACGAACTTCGTGTTTTCGGAAGGTTTGCCCCTCCGGGTTAGTATCTGAGTGAGACCAGCGCAGTGGCCGGGCCGCTGAGTCGCGTGGTCGACTTGCCTTCATTCACGCGTTGACTAACTTCACAAGGGAAATCTCACGGCTGAGGGGAGGATGCAGCATGATAGCAGATTCGGAATTCTGATGAGATGAATAGAAAATGGGCGGCAGGGCGGCGGCGAGGAGCCCACCTGGCGTCGACTGAGGTCTTCCGTTGTGAAGGTTTGTGACATCTAAAGAGCATGAGTGGGTTGGCGAGAGTCACGATGACGGTGGTACCAGTGGGGACTCGGTGATATGCGAAAACAATAATAGACAGGTCGCTGATGGTGAATACAACCGACAGGCAGGAGGCTGCTCCTGAACGAAGACGACTTCTGCGGTGTGAACGTCTCGAGCTGCCCGACCATATCCAGAGGTTGACTTTTGCTGCTAGCGGAGGGTGAAGCATCTTGAAGATCTCCACTCGAAGCGAAGCTGAAGGAGTGGTATCAAACACTTGGTGATGTGGCATCGCCTTACTGTAGTGTACGGTTGAGAAGGTCCCTCGGTGATGATGAGGATGCGCCATCGTCGGTGGCCGCCTGAGGGTAGAATCGCCGGTAACAACACACGCAGGCTAGCTATTGGAAGGATGATGAGTAGAAGCGATGCTAGGATATACAGGGACAATCACAGGCCACGGATAGGATTTGGGAAAGCAAACAGACGAAGAAAAAACTTCGTGCGGTCTTGGTTGAGTATCCATTCAAGTGCAGCAAGTGGACACAAGCATGAAAATTCTAACCCTAACATTACGTTAGGGTTAAAATTTTCATGCTACTATACGTTCTTACCGTATAGTAGGGGTTTGGACTGAGTAGAGTCGTTATTTTAGTAGAGACAAGTACACTACAAGATGGTCATTCCACCAACGCTTTGGTTGGAAGACCAACAGCCACTGCCCCCGGCCAGCCCCCTTTCTCGAATAATCATTCTTCCTCGCTTACCTCGAGTTCATCATCCCCATCAAACAGTTCGCTAATATGAGTATCACTCCTAACGATCGGTTGAGAGTTCAGCGACTCCTCGTATCTGCAACGGCAATGGCATCACCTGACGAGGAGTGTCTTAGGTCACCCAGGAGTGCCCTTGCGGCATCCTCGGCTGCAAAAGGTCTTATCCTGGTACATAAATACGTTGTCCTGTTTTCTGATAGCTTTGCCGCACCGATGACAGCGGAACGCCTCGTCTCTGAAGCAACGGCTGTTCTTTAACGACGACCGAATGGAAGTGTTCTGTTGCTGCTGCTTACCGATTGGGAACGACTTTGCTGTTTTTATTATTGTTGTTATCGATAAGAGAGGTTACGGTGGAGCCGGAAGATACGTAGTGAACGCTTTCATAAATTCTCGACACCAAGCCCGACATTCACTGGATAACCTATCTGAAAAGTCTCTCAACTGAGCAAAGGGTGACGCGGCAGATAACGCGCGACTTGCGAAAAAAATAAACATGACGCGAATTTTAGCGGAGCGAAGCAGCGACAGCGCCACGATTGTGTGTTGTGCCGGTGACTGGGCAACGCAACTAGTAGCAGGGCTTCGGTGGATAGCGTAGTCGAACTTCACAACAAGGGCAGACCTTCGCAGAAGTGCAGCCAAGTGGGAAGAATCACACAAAGAACTCACTTCTTGAGTAGTTCACCGCTATGTAACACGCACTTAAGCGTAGCGCGATCGAATGCTGGCGCAATAATCGAAGGGCGAACTACAAGTGGTCAGACGATAACGATTACAAGGGCAAGCGCGCAGGGCACGGACCCTACACTCCCCCTCTTAGTCTGAACCACGCTAAGAGTTACATAGGGCGCTACAGAAAACATAAGCAACGACCGATGAAAACAGCGATAAAAAAACGACCATAACTCTCAAAAGAATTGTGACATAAAAACAATGATGATAGGATCATCCGCAACGTTGGAAACCTCATCGACTAGAATCCAGCGTAAACAGCACCGATAAGATTCGCGTTACTGGGGTACGGTAGCATTATGCAAAGTAGCAGTCGACAGCAAAGGACGAAAACCACATCCTCAGCGATAAGAAAAAGCGCGTAACGGATTCACTGATCAATCATTATCGAGTGAAGGACGTGTCGGCTTAGCGGCAACGTTCACAAGGGCATCGTCCAGTCTTACGGTTGTAGTGGAGCTCCTCGTGACCAGGAATACTGTTACAAGTCAGTCAGCGAAGTCAAGGTAGTTGATCAGTGATGTGCGAATTACGCTTGCACCGTTGGCCGAACGAGCACTCCAGGAAGTCGAGTATCCTAGCAGGTTCCATCAGACCGATATGACTCGTAGAGAAGATCAGAGTCAATCCAACTCAGGACCAATCGGGGTCAGGTTAGCGCCAACCAGAGCAAGGGCGTCGGTGGGAACGCTTGGAAGGAAAGGGACCATCAGCACATAGAAGTGCGATCCGCAGGGCAGATCACCAGAGGAGACGTAATTCAACGATCAATGGGACAACCGCTCAAGGCATGATCTCAACACGGATCACGTTCATAAGGAACCTGGGCCGAGCAAACCTCAACATATGAAACATACTGAAAGCAATCGAACGACTCAGACGAGGTCTATCAGAGAATGCAGAGGAGGCCGTTACAGCCTGCGCATGCAGAGAAACGGTAAGGGCATTAAACATGGCTGTCGCAACGAGCGAGGACACACGATATGACCCTTCTCGACTCGCATATACTCATAGGCAAAGCTGAAGTCGTTCAACGTCTAGCATGCAACCATAACGTATCGGCAGCATACCAAGAAGAAAGGCAAATAGCCAGGAAAAAGGGCAGCACCAATCAGAGGGCTGATTCACTCATTGCAAGGAAACAGAGCAGGAGATAGCAGAGTTACCGCGACGACGAACTCGACGTGACGTTTCCAAGGGCGTCCCCTTCTGGCTGATCAGTTCCAGTCGAACCGTCACGTAAGCCTCGTAGCTCTAGTAACCTATCGAGCTTCTTCTCCAACCGTAGAATCCTTTCTCGTATCGAATCACCACTCTC
This sequence comes from Perkinsus olseni, assembly GCA_013115135.1. NCBI lineage: Eukaryota > Perkinsozoa > Perkinsida > Perkinsidae > Perkinsus > Perkinsus olseni. The sequence goes on from JABANP010000039.1 coordinate 161,284, forward strand.
ATTAGTAGCAGACTCGTCGGTGTGGTTGCTGGTCATGGCGGCTGCGGCGATAGCTGTCTGCGGCAGACCAGAGTTTCCAAGGGCATTCACACCGTCGAGAGAGAGCACACTCTCGCACATGAAGCAAGCGTCCTGAATGGTCCTAGGCTCCGAAAGGAGGAGCTGGAAACGGACCATGGGGGGCAAGTCGGACTTCAACCTGTCAATGACCATTTGCTCAATGTTCTTAGCCTTCGCCTCTTCAGTGAGGTCGGGAAAATCTTCCTTGGTATAGTAACGATTGAGATGTCGTTGCAGAGCCGCAGCATAAAGGGCAGGGTGCTGGCCCTTAGACCAGCGTAAATCTTGAAATTGCTTAAGGGCCTGGTGGGGGCGGACATGATCAAAAATCGTTAAGAGGGTCTTCTTATCTTCCTCGAAGTTGGTCCTCTTAGCGTAGGCGTCCCAACCAGACAGAAAGGGCTCTTTCAAGTACAGACCAAGGCGTTCAGCTTGCTGTTGAGAGGACCATCCGGCGGCAAGGGCACACTGTTCGTAGCGTCTCAACCAATCCTTAAAGCTGCCGGAGATACCATCGAAGGCAGGGGGCATCGAGAGGCTAATCCTCAAGGGCGTGGCTTCATCAGCCTGGGGGTGATTATCATCATGATTCGCCATTGGACTCGTCGTCGATCAACAAGGAGCTGCTACCAGAATGTTGTGCCGGTCACTGGGCAACGCAACTAGTAGCAGGGCTTCGGTGGATAGCGTAATCGAACTTCACAACAAGGGCAGACCTTCGCAGAAGTGCAGCCAAGTGGGAAGAATCACACAAAGAACTCACTTCTTGAGTAGTTCACCGCTATGTAACACGCACTTAAGCGTAGCGCGATCGAATGCTGGCGCAATAATCGAAGGGCGAACTACAAGTGGTCAGACGATAACGATTACAAGGGCCAGCGCGCAGGGCACGGACCCTACATGTGTGACCTTTGGACAAGTCAACTTTAGACACAGAGATGTCAACGGCCTTTTCGACAAGGGAGAATGTCCAAAGATAGCCCTAGATCCCGCTCTGGACAGTTTGTCCGAACGTGAGACTTGGGCCACCTTTCGCCAACATTGTGCTCACTGTTTATCCTTTACCACAAAAGTGTCGAAAAGGCGCCGACGCAGAGCTTTGGACAGTTTATTGTCAGTAAAAGTCGTCAGGTGTCAAAAAAAGAAGGAAGACTGAGCAGTTGTCGAGAAAAGCTCAAGTTGTCCTTTGGACAACCTGAGACTGAGACAACCATGCTCGGGGGTATGAGCAGTTTGTAAAGGGCAAGTGAAACTGGGCTCTATGAGTTAGCGAGATTTGCTCAATAGGTGAAACAATAGTCGAGCTACTCGACACGAGTATGAGAGACTGAATGGATCACAGGTTGAATACAATTTATTCGTTTGTGACTGACAACCGTATTGGCTAGGATGTCGAGTCTGCCCGTTTTCACACGCAGAGAGCGGGAAAAGTTGAGATAGTGTATGGCGACGAAGAACGAGAATGAAGAAATGGGATGAAGAACGCAACAAGAATAAGTTTTGGTGGGGAAAATAACGTTTAAGTGCAATAAACTAACGAAGAGCGTCTACATCCGTGAATGAGAAGAAATTCAGATGTCGTGTAACACGGCACGTGTTCGTATAACAGAGTCATCATGTCGCTTCATCATTTCAATGAAGAATGCTGCCAACCATAAGGATGCCGAGCATACTGCTATAGGCGGGAGAAGTCCCTGCATTTATCACCGAACCAGCGGAACGTACAATATCATATGTACGTGCTCCCAGGCGAGTGTGGTCTTCGTACACAAAACTCCTGCAGAACGTGTCGGGGTCAGGAGCCTCCTGACAGGAGGACAATGGCATCAAAGGGCGCATAAATAGAGATGATAATTATGATGTCCAATGATTCATAAGTAATGAATGAATTGCGTGGAACACGAATCAGGCTGAGTAAATATGAACTATTCCGCGAATCTACGTTCAAACATCGCCCTTCCGGTCGCCTTAGCCCGGGGAAGTATTGCAGGAGGTCCAAACTGATTCTAGGAGCCGGGCTCCTCCCCCGGGTAGGAGGTCATGGAGCTGTTTTGTGCACATTCAATGAAGTGATGAGCAAAGCTATCTTTCGCATGCACACAGAAGGTAGCCCCGCCCGTCGGGCAGGCACGAGCCCAGTGGGCTCAGCCCACTCGGAAACCCCCTGTCAAGTCTAGCGACAGTGCTGTACCGTACTCCTGAATGACTTGCCCCATCATGTAGTGATGAGTCACCACTAGTGACCGGCGGTCACTGACCGGTTTCTCGTCAAAAAGTATGATTCTCCTCCAGATCCTAGCAAGATTATCCGACCACATCAGCGAATACCAAGCTTTCTACTGCAGCTCATCAACGAGTTGAGTATAGCAAATAAGCATTTGGTGAGACAGTCGATCACTAGCACTCCCTCCGTAGTATGGAGTCCCTACGCGGAACTATCCACAGGCTGAGGACTCCTCAGTCCTTTTCTTGTTGCCAGCCATAGCAACCCCAGAGCAGTCCGATTCCGGTTACCCGAATCCTCGGGTTAATGTTGATGAGAGTAACTTAAAGAGTGGGTCGGAGTTGATTCGTAAAGTTCGTGTCGTCTAGGTGTGCAGTACAAATAGGCAGGGTAACTTTTCTATCTTAGATTTGGTTTGAGTTGACGAGTTAGCGTGAAAGAGTAGCGAAGTCACGGCTGGAAAGCCCAGCAAAGCACAGGGTCCCAGAGCAGCGAGCCTCTCTCAAGTAATCCCACCCACAATTTGACCCCTGTGCCTTGCAAGTCACAAGTTGCAACCGCGCAAGAAATCAATTGGCAAGGGCAATCGATAGTATCGACTCGATACTTATACTAATGGATGAAGTAATTACAACGAGTTGGTAATGGACGAATTTCGTCCGACGAAACGTGCGTTCACGGTAGACCATCTACTGGGAGCCAAAGCTTGGCTGTCAAGGTGTGAGAACCTCGTTGAAGCTGCTTCGACGGGCCAAATGAAGTATCAGAGACTATCGGTCAAAAAGAAGTGATGCGAGAAACCGACGCTTTTGGTAAGGCAGCTGTCGACGAACAGCAAGATTTTTGGACAACTTGGCAGGTAGTTGTCGTCGACAACTTGTCGAGAATCGCCAAAGTAGACTTTTGGACAATATTATTGCAATATTGGGTCCCGATGCTTGTCCAAATGTCACCGGGCATCTTTTTTCGGTTTTCTGTCCAATTGACGCGGAGGAGGCCCTTTGGACAAGTCGACACGCGGAAAGTGTCCTAAAAACCTGTCCAATACTCTCCCTAAGCGAGACTTTCGCCAACAGTTGTTCAAAGAAGACATTGAGCGGCGCGCGCTTTTCGTATATTTGTAGGACCAGTGACTCCTTATACGTAACTCAAGACGCGGCAAGTAGCAGTGACAATGTTGTACGAAAGCGGACGTACAAAGAGCCAAAACCAAGTATACGTTTATACGATCGTTCTTATGTTGTCCGTTGTAGCTATTGAACTACCACTATAGCTTAGCTTGCAGCACGCTTAGTATCCAGCGGACAGGGTTGCGTTCGGGCCGAAAATTGGGACAGGGGGACAGTGACACACAATGGTCTAGCCATTGGTACAACATTCCTCCCTACCAGGACCGAACCAACGCCCAATCACAACGGACAAGCGGCAAAATAGACTTCACGAGAACTCATAAAAAATCTTTAGACGATCAATTACAGAACTCAACGGACGAAAATAAAATCTCACTTAATATCGTCATCTTCCATCATTAATCTTAATCCTCGACTTCCTCGATGTCAGCGGACGTGGTGTTACGAGAGCGGAAACGGGCCAACTGCTCGTAGAACCTCGCCAGATCTTCAACCAAATGCTCGTAGGAAATCTTCTCAGGCGAAGGGAAGACCGGAGTCGCTTTCCAGATAGACGTCCTTGAGTAGGTCGGGGAAGAACGACATCGAGCGGACAGATAACGCTGTCGAAGAGCAGGTAAATCGAGAGCAAACGAACAATAAAACGGGCAACCGTTACACGTTGTCGAGGGCGGTAACCGCAGCCAAATTTACGTCACGCGCCACGAAATTCGTCACGCGCCACGAAATTGACCGCGCAGGATAATCATAGTCATTAGTGAGGTAGACGTTGGCCAACAGACGGTAGACTTGCATAGACGTAGAAGCTTCTAATCTTAGACAATGTCGGACGTGAGCACTTGCTTGACATCGTAGCACAGTACTTGTTGTTCAATTCGTTATGGTCTCCGGAAACCAACCACCAGAAGTAACTTTAGTCACAGGAAACGGGCAGGAGAAGAGGACGTCCGCTGAACGGATTATCGTACTCCTGGCCGGGTAGTGAGGGCATAGATATGGAAAAGAGGGGGCCCGCAAAGCGTAGCTCCGTATTCCACACCATTTTCCTCCCTACCAGAACTAAGGCCATGCACAGCATTAGTTCGACACATGACTACGCGCATTGCTAGAGGTAGACGAAGAACGGGCACGTCGTAGGGCGAGTGGGACGTAAGTATCAGATGAGAATCGTTCGCGAGGACCGGGCAGGGTACCAGTACGGGATCTAGTGGCATATCGCGGCCTTGATAGTGGCATAGATACCGTAGCAGGCTCTACAACTGGAGCGGGACTATCCGCTTCTTCCTCGCGAACCGGGGCTTCTTCTTGTTCGAGGACAGGATCTTCTTCCTCAGGAACAGCCAATTCTTCTTCATGAAGAGATTCTCCAGCATCTGAAGATACATTAGGGGTAGTAGAGTCAAAGTCGGAGTTAGCAGAGACGGCGTCTTGCTCAGTGGCAACGGACGACGAGCTAGAAGAAGACGATGTACCAGAACGAGCATCAACCATGGATGCATTAGGAGAAGTAAACGGTGTAGCTTCCGACACATGCCCGCTGTTGATATTGTCAGGAACAGGGGCCGGTGAACTTGGCCTAGATGCCAAGTCCGGGGAAGTAAGCAGTAAGGACGGGACGGACGGTATGGACGGTACTGACGGGGAAGCCAATGACAAAGACGGGCCCGAAGGCGTAGCAGGAGACTCTTCTTGTGGCGTAGACAAGAGCACAGAGGCATCTGCAGCTTGGGAAAGTCGATGGCTTGAGGCAGACCTCAAATCAGTAGTACCACCAGAGGGAACGGACACAGCAGCGGGGTCCACAGGCGGAGGGGCTCGTTCTACATTAGGGAGCCACTACTGGCGGAGTCGGTACGGTAATAGGACCAGAGCGTGCTCGTTGGATATCATCTTGACGGTCATTAGGTATCGATACGTAAGCTGGGGCGACTTGCGGAGGTCCTGCCGGTTCCACAGGTCGCGGACGGAACGCATCAAGCCCTTGCCAGCGAGGTAGCTGAGCACCACTCGAACCATATACCATACGTTCTCCACCAATAAGTCCATCAGGATTAACCGGTAATTGCTGAGCCTGTAACGGACGGACGCCCGCAGTGCCCGCTCCAATAAGACCTTCAAATCGGACATGAGGTTGCTCTGGGCGGAGACCATCAGACGACACCGCAGCAGAACCATGGGTACTAGCCGGGATTGGTTCACGGGCATCACGTAGGGGCTCGGGGAAGCTCTGCATGATCTCCTGAATGTTATCAGGTTGCAAGGGGTCAACCTTGATATGGTCCACGCTCAAGACCTTCACTCGCTTCGACGGCAGATGGAACAAGCGGACAACCTTGATAGGATCGGACGAACCCACAATCTGCGTGATGAACCAGTTCGGCTCCCACATAGGTGAGAGTTTGGTAGGCCTCTGATGCTTCATAAGTCGTAGGAGAACGCGGGCGCCAACAAAGAATCCTTGAGGAGCATTATTCCGATCATAGTGCCTCTTAGCATTGCCCGCTGCTTGAGTGATAGCCAAGTCGACCTGATCCGTCAAATAGGCTCGTAGTGCTTCCGAGTAGGCCTCGTAAGTAGCCGGGTCGAACATCAAATCAGCAGCGGACATCGTCATGGGCAGGAAAGTCGGACGGAGGATCACGAGCGAAGAGTAGCTTGTACGGACTGAAGCCAGTCACCGAGTGTATCGACGTATTATACACCCAGAGAAGAGCGGGCAGATGAGAAACCCAATCGGGAATCCCAATATGTCGGCGTAGCATGTCGAGCAACGAACGATTAAATCGCTCAACCAGACCATTACCCTGGGGATGATAGACGGAGGAGCGCGACCGTTTTATCCCCAAGGCTTCCATCACCCGATTGAAGAGGATGGACTCAAACTGGGGGCCTTGATCTGAATGTATGCGGACCGGAGGACCAAACTTGGAGAAGAGGTTCAAGAGGTGAGGCAGGGTTTCTTCCACCGTCGCCCGCTGAAGTGGATAAGCTTCAGCCCACTTGGTGAAATAATCCTGCAACACTAACAAGTACTTCTTGCCGTCAGCGGGCGGGGTGATCTCCAAGTAATCCGCAGCTAACGTATGCCAGGGCCTCCCTACCGGAACCGGAACCAGAGGGGATGGAATCGGACGACCAGGACGGGCAACAGTACAACCAGTGCACTGCTGTAGGTAGTCGTTGATCTCGACGTGCATGTTGGGCCAATACAGCGTAGGCTTCATGTTCTCAAGCATGCGCTTCTCGGCAAAGTGACCCTTCTCATCATGATAATAAGCAACAGCTTCCTTCCGCAAGGAGGTAGGAACCACAGCTACACAGCGGACGGGTTCCAAGGGATCCGTCTTCAGAAGGCGCACCAGAACTCCATCGCAAACGTCCAAGACCGACCAGATACGTCTATAAGGCATATATAGACGAGAGGTAAACTCCTTGCGACCAAGCGGGGCGTCTACCAGAACTCGATCACGAACTTCTCGAACTACTCGATCTTGCTCTTGGGCTTCTCGGAGTTTGTCCCACGACCATAACGGGCACAAGACTACCGTGGCAATGAGAGGCTTCACCATAGTGTCCGGTAGTAGGCCAGACATTTCAGGGTCTTCCTCAGGTACCACAGAGTCTGGAGGGATAACCTCAACACCAGAGCGGACGGGGCAAGTCTTAGTAAGCGGGGGCTTGGGCGCAGCAGGCAACTGGGGACGGGACAAGGCGTCAGCATTAATATTCTTGACACCTTCCTTGTAGCGGACTTCAAAGCGGAAATTCTGCATTGCCAGTAGCCAACGTTCAACTCGGGGTGACTTCGACTTCGCCAGTTGTTGTAGTGGTCGATGGTCAGAGAAAATAGTGACCTTGAACCGAGTGTCCAATAAGTAGTGACGGAACTTCTCGAGTGAGCGGACGAGTGCATAGCCTTCTTTTTCATAGGTATGCCACCGAAGCTGAGCACCGGTGAGGACTTGGGAAAAGAAGGCCAGAGGACGGTGATCTTGCTCGAGAACTGAACCAATCGCGAAATCACTCGCATCACAACAAAGCTGGAACGGGGCGTCGAAGTCAGGGTAGGCAAGAGCGGGCAAACCGGCTAGTGCAGATCGTAAGGCTTCGAAGGATCTCTGCTGCTCCTCTCCCCAGTGAACACGGATAGTGTCAGGTTGATCTGCACAACGACTAACCAAGTCCTGAACCGGCTTGGCCATAGCAGTGAACCGAGGGATGAAGGCGCGGTAATAGCCAACCAGTCCCATAAACCGCCGAACATCACGAACCGTCTCAGGTAGCGGCCACTCGGAGATACAACGGACGCGGTCTGGATCAGGGCGCATACCATACTTGTCGTAAATGTGGCCCAGGTAAGCTATCTCCTCCATAGCAAAGTCGCATTTGCTAGCACCCAAGGTAATGTTGGCGGCGGACAACCTCTCGAAGACCACGCGAAGATGACGGACATGAGTCTCCATGTCCGCTGAAAAGATCAGGATGTCATCAAGATAAATCTTGACAAACGGTAGGTCACCAAGGATATCCTCCATGAGCTTCTGGAAGGTGGCGGGGGCGTCATGTAGGCCAAACGGCATACGAACAAACTCATAGAGCGGAAATCCATTACCAGGGCAGAAGGCGGTCTTGGCGACATCAGCAGCGGACACAGGTACTTGCCAGTAACCAGACTTGAGATCGAGAGAGGTGAAGAAGCGGGCACCCTTCAAGTCATCTTGGACGAAGTCAGGTCGAGGAAGAGGGTAAGCGGACATCTGAGATCGCCGATTAAGCTCACGGTAATCTACGCAGATACGGACACCACCGGTCTTCTTCTTAACGTAGACGCAAGGTGAGCGCCAAGCACTCGTGCTTGGCCGAATAATCCCCTCTCTCAGCATGTCATTGATCTGACCTCTAATATCAGCTTGCCACTTATGGGGTACTCGCCTCGGACGCTGCGCTACCGGCTTCTCGTCAGTGGTCTTAATGTCATGGTTGACAAGCGGACAAAAACCAATCTTGTTGCGGAAAAGCTGCGAGAAGTCGTTGCACAAATCTTGGATCGGACGGAGCTCGGGACGTTCAGAAACAGGTAGGTCGGGCAAGACGACATCAGGCTCTTCTGGGCCGGGTAGAAGAGGAACAGCATAGTCGTCCAAATTGCCACCAATGTCATCATTCTCGAACTCGTCGTAGACTTCTTGATCGTCAGCAGGCCAGGGCTCGAAACCAGTGTGCTCTCCCTTCTCAGGGTCGTCATAGAAGTCATAAGGATCGGGAGGTTGCAGCAGACAGATAGGAGCCCCGGCTTCGGCAAAGGCTCTACGCTGAGCCAGAGAGGGGCTAGAGTCATCGTCGTCGTCACCAAAACCAAGGTGAGAGCGGACATCATCAGAGTGGCGGGAGGGGAGCTGAAGTGAATCAGATACCCCTCCAACCGTAAAGTCAGGCGGACTATCACGAGGCCTAGCACAACGAACGGGGTTCTTGACGGGCTTGTCCAAAGAACTCGGGGTAGAAGTGGGCGGCATAGTCTGCACGGACTCATCAACCACCCCAGAAGTCTGGGTGGAAACGTCTCGGGTAAGCACATCCTGGGCTTGTTCGGGAGAGACGGGTTCAACTACCGGCTTCACAGTCGAACCAGTAGTTCCAAGTAGAGCAAAGGGCAACGACACGCTAACACTTCGTGCATCAGGTTCTGGGAGAGGTTCACGATACTGACCCGCCAAAGGATCACGAGTACCAACCAAGCGGACATGACCTTCCGCCATCTCCAAGGTAAGACCATAGTGCCAGAGGAAGTCGAAGCCCAACAACATATCACAAATTAAGTCTTCTACTACATAGACCTTAAATTCAAAACTTACACAGGTACTACCAGCCCGCGGCGCACGGCTGGAGTAGACGTTACAATTACCATTAGGCGAATCATACAGCGACAATTTTACAATCGCAGAGCCCAACAGAAGAATAGGATTACCGGGGTCAGCGGAGCCCGCATGAGTAAGTACAGGTTGAAGTCGCATGCCCTTAGGTAAATTCCTTTTAGGAACCACCGTTATACGAGCACCAGAGTCGATAAGAGCCCTAACAAACGGAGTACGGGCTTCTCCAGCAGATAAACGGGCAAAAATAAACGGACCATTAGCCTCACCAAAAGTACAGAGAGAGATCGGTGCCGACGACCGGGAGCCGCAATCCGGCCGTCGAATTAGTTTCCCGAAGGAACGGGAACATTGCCCTGTATACCAGCCAAAAAGGTAGGACGGAGCGGGCAGTTACGGGCGAAGTGCTCTGTGTTACCGCAGATTGCGCAACCGGTAGAAAACTTCTTGTGCTGGCACTCCAAGGTAAGGTGCGGGCCTGCACATATACCACACCTTCGAGGACCTCGGCGTCGTAGTTGACCGTTCTGCGGGCCTTGCCCGCTGAATTGGCGTTGTTGTGGAGTACCCAAGACAGCACAAAGACGATCAAACTGCTCGACCTGCCGCGTTTGAGCACCCTCAAACGCTCCAAGTAACTTCGACAACATCTCGATGCTAGCATCTAACTTAGGTTCAATAGAGCGGACGGCATTAACACCAGTCTGGTCACTATTGTCGACGTAGGCACCCAAAAGATCACAAACATCAGCAGCAGTTCGGGGACGTGCTCGGCGGATTTCAGCCTTCGCCGCACCTGTGGCCAACTTCGACAACTTCTCGACCAACAACGTCTCCCTAGCAGGTGAAGACAACCGATTCTCGGGCTTCAACAAGTCATTGTACTCGTTCAGATACCGTGAAAGAGCGGCCGCGTAAACGGACAGAGGTTGGATACGATCCCACTGGTAGTTGTCAAACCGACTCCAAGCTTCATCAGGTAAGCGGCACTTCTCAAAGGTCTTGATGAGAACTGCCTTGTCCGCTTCATAATTGGTCTTGGAGCACTGGGTCTTCCAAACATTAGCCGGATCACCAGTGAGGAAAGCACCTAGGAAACGGGCACGTGAATGATCATCGTAAAGGTTACCATAGGTGTAGAGCTCGTAGGACTCGAACCAATCTCTGATACTGTCCGTAGGCTTATTAGCAAACTTTTCGGGAACGGGCACGAAAAGTCTCTTAGTCCGGGCAGGAAGACTACGGTCAGTAGGAGGACTCGAAGTAGAATCAGTCGTAACCATAGGCGTATTAGTAGAAGGTGTCGAACCATTAGGCGTGGTGCTAGAGTTAGAGGTAGCAGACGTCTGTGCCGAGGCGTTGGGTGGTGCCGTCGAATGTGATCCTGACGAAGGATCACCACCAGAATTAGGGTTAGCGGGCGGGGGAGCTGTCCCCGGAGGCGTAACTTCAGCCGTCTGAATGGCTATCTCACGATTATCACCAGTACCTTCGTTTTCGTTGTCGTGGTTCATGACCAAATAGATGTCGTTCGTGTGAAAGTTCTCGAAGTAAACAAGGAGCTGCTACCAAATTATGTAGGACCAGTGACTCCTTATACGTAACTCAAGACGCGGCAAGTAGCAGTGACAATGTTGTACGAAAGCGGACGTACAAAGAGCCAAAACCAAGTATACGTTTATACGATCGTTCTTATGTTGTCCGTTGTAGCTATTGAACTACCACTATAGCTTAGCTTGCAGCACGCTTAGTATCCAGCGGACAGGGTTGCGTTCGGGCCGAAAATTGGGACAGGGGGACAGTGACACACAATGGTCTAGCCATTGGTACAACATATTGTTGTCGAAAGATGACCCCTAGGGCTAGATTTTGACACGTGTCGGCGTTTGTAGAATGGACAGAAAGATGATGTTGTCCAAAGGAGCGCTTACGAGCGCCACCAATGAACAACTGTAATTTAGAGCAGTACTTTGCGGATACTAATCTCTATAGACCGTCTGCCGCTGTAAAGATATCGAAGCGGGCATGTACTCTCCCAGTGGGATCGTCTTTCTTTTCGACTAGTGCTAATCATCGACCGGCTAGCCAGGCGGCGTCACGAGCCTCTTATTGAAGTAGTCACTACAGTGGCCTTGAGTTTGTTAACTATGTTGTCGCCACCAATTCATCGTGTAAGGGAAGGTGAACCTCTGCCACCACCAAGCTCATCATACAGCATACTCAGTGAAGTAGTGGCACGGGAAGGGTCGGGCTAGAAGTCATCACTGGCACCACTCTTCATTGTCGTGCATTCCATCGCCCTAGAGTGTCTCCTATCCTAGTCGTACGATCGTTCCTGTTGCAGGACAGTCGGCCCCCTTCCCCCAGCCAGGCCCCTCAGCAGCGGCTAAGGCATCGGTTCTCAGCTCGAGCTAGGTAGACAGCAGCAGCAGCAGCTCGCCTCTAGTGGGATCATCCCTGTTCGCAGGCTATGGGGTGTCCTACTCGTCGCGGTGCTGGTTCAGTTCGGCGCGCACTTCATAAAAACGATATCACCACTAAAGGCTTACTACGCCAAGGACCCTAAATGGTCGCCACCGATAGACTCTCTTCGTTGGGGTTGGTTCCAGTCCATCGGAACACTGCCCAATCTCATCCTCCCCGCCATCGGAGGCGTCATCGTTGACAAACGCTGGGGCGTTAAGCTCGGGGTTATGTTCTTCCTCGGGGTGGTCTGTATCGGACAGTTCATCTTCTTCCTCGGCACTAGAATACACACCTACTGGTTGGCCATGACGGGGAGGTTCATTGCAGGAGTTGGGCAGGGCTGTGTATCCTCCCTCACGGGCGCGATCGCAGCTATTTATTTCCCTAATAAAATCACCTTCGCCATCGGACTCACGGTAGTATCGCAGCAGTCGGGTGATGGAGAAGGGAGCGACATGCTCTTCGTTTTAGGAATCCTTCCATTCGTTGTCGGGCGTGGTGTCCAAGACGACCCTCGCGCCAGTCGCGGAGCTCTTCCACGGCGACTACAGCATGTCCATCCTCTGGGGACTCTTCTGGTGCCTTGTCTCGAGCGTGGTCTCTTACTGGTGGCTCAAAATGAGTAAGAAGACTCGCTACCGACAGATGCCGCAGCAGCACGTCCGAGTCAAGGGAGCTGCAATCTTCCGAGATTTCCGTCGGACGTTGATGCTGCCTCTGGCCTTCTGGGTGGTCTGTATTCTCCACCTGCTCTTCTCCAACGCCCATCGGGTCTTCGGCCATATCGATGCTGACTACCTCAGGGCAAAGTATAATTACTCGAAAGTTGAATCGGGTCAATCAGCAGCTATCACCGACAGCCTCGGCATAATCCTATCGCCGGTGATGGGGCTGGCCATTGACTACACCGGCAGGTCTGCAGTATCCCTTCCCGTCATACTGATGGTAGCAGGGTTGATCGGCTCCCTAGGGTACTACTTACTCAGTAGCGACCTGCTAGCCTCCCCGGACGTGCCGCTCTTTATGCTGTCCTTCTGCAATGCTATTACGCCTACGGTCCTTCGTGCGACTGTACCCTCCGCTATACAGGGTTCGGGAGCGCTGTTTGCTACAGCGTACGGCTGCTATGAGGTGATGGAGGCTGCTGGCGTGTTTATCGGAGGCTGGATGGTCGGTCTGGTCAAGACCATGACGGGAACGTATCAAGAGGTGGTCCTGTGGTTCGCTTTCTCTCTGATACTGGCCGTACTGTTGTCTCTTACGCTTTTGGTAATGCAGTCCCGCAGAGGTAAGGCCGCTGCCGAGACTGGCTCTACTACCAGCGACGAGGAGGAAGGCAATAGTATCCTGACGGATCGTGTAACAATGCCTAAGAAAGACCAGCCTTCGGCGATCGGCGGTCATGCGGCGTGAATCGTTTTGTTATGCTCTTACTGCTGCTATCACTATTGCCACTGTTACCTCGGCTGTCAGTGGGCACGCTTTGGCGCACAGCAAACCTCACTGGGGAATGCCCTTCGTATCAACCGTCCCATTGCGCGTAGCAGCAGCTTTTTGCATTGAGCTGTCTTAGTAGTAGCAGCAGTACTAAAGACACCTACCTCTTCCTTATACCATTACCAGCGTCAGCAGCTGCTTTCCTGGTTGTCGGTCGAGTTAGTTATGTAGGCTCGCTACCGTTGTCGCCAGGTGGTGGCTTTTTACGCTTAGGAAACCGCCCTTCTGCCTCGTCGTAATCGACGAGTTAGTGCCCTGTTTTCTCAACTTTGTGTGGTGCCATTGAGTGGTTAGTTCGGTAACGGACGGGCTGTACTCCAAAGTTTTATTACTAATGACGGATAAGCGGCAACCAGAGAGGAGTCAGTTGAAGTCAGCTGGAAAAGGAGGGCGGATGGGGTCTCGAGACTACTGTGCCCTCACTAGGCCGATACTCGCTGGAACGACGGAGGTAGTGATGAAGGAGGCACTGCAGTGGGTTTTCGACTTCTCGAGGAATTAGGCTGAAGTCGTTGAATGGAGGTCGTAACGAAGGGAACTTCGGCCAGGACGAAATCGAAGTCGAGGGTAGTTGCGAATTTTCGAATTAGTTGCCGAGCCGTCATGGCTATCGTCCATCACTGAATCCGTTAAAATTTCGTAGGAATTACTGGTCTGGTCCCTGCTCTTTGGGATTGCAACTTCTGGTTGTGATGCGCAACTCTCAAACAAACCGCCCCGTAGCTCTTCAAGCATTCGATCGGTGGGGAGATACTCATAGAGCTTCAGTACATCCTAATGATGCTTCAGCCACTCACGGCAATATAAGTGGTGAAATAGCTCCTTTTTAACGAAGCAGGACTAGTCGCTGTCATCAGCGTTGGTATACGCCTGTTGTACGCTGAATGTTTGATTTCGTCTGAAAGGAGCGCATCGTCGTCAGGTCTCCCAAGCCGCTGTTTCACATTTGTTCTGTGAAATGGTCTGCTATGCTGTCCGACGGCAAGGGCCGGACAATGAGCATTTGGAGACCAAGTTGCATAGAATGGGAGCATCTTTGGGGCCTGGCTTACTGGAGCTCACTTATATGAGGGACACCCGTCGGAGTGTAAGGGGGGAGGCTACAGTAGGCCACGGGGATCTTGGTGATTCAGATGTCTCGAAAGCGCGACTATAAGGTCTTGCCGTTGTTGTATCACATTGCAAGCTACCTATGGAAGACATTATTCGGCCACGAAGCTGAGGTAATCGTAGTAGTAGCTCAAGAAGAGCTCTTAATGGTTGAAGTTGGTCAAGGGAAATCCCGAGGATCGTAGTGGTGTATGGAAGCGTGCTTGGGAGGTTGTTATGAACCAAATTTACCGCTATTCGAAGCGCTCGTCCTCTGGTTGGTATAAGCGTTTACTGATTGATGGAAGTAGTGGTAGTTGTACGATGATGGTTGCGGACAGGTCTTAACAACCGATCAAGAATGGGAGTTTTATTTGGCCGATAAACAGTGGTTGTTGAACAAGTAATCCAGGATGCCCGAATCCGATACCTCATCTTCAGACTACATCAGATTCATATCCTTACCCCCGGGCTCCGACCAGTCCGAAGACAACCTTGTGAACTGCGGCGCGTTCGCTGCTGGCCTGGTCGAGGGAGCGCTCAATGCTGCTGGCATGGTAAGCTGAAACTACTCTTCATTTCAATGCACGCTTCGCTCCGCCTCTCAGCCATGTAAATGTGCGTCGGCCTACACCAGTGATGACCCCGAGGCTGACCCTATGGCCATCACCATCATCGTCGACTTCGAAAAGGGCGTTATCGAACGGCAGAGACGAGTGGCGGCGGGTGGGAGTGCCTTAGTGGGCACGATGTAACCAATCTGCACTATTCAGTATTCTTTAACATTGCTGCGTGAACCACTTGCTATCTTGCGTTTCCTCAACGCACGGAGATGGGCAGGCATTTTTGTAAGTGTTTTATGGCGATGAAGTCGCGGCTACATTCCGCCCTACTTCTCCTGACTCTATTCGGCTTCCTCGGGTTCCTCGGAGTCACGCTGGATCATGCCCTCCTCAGTGTAGCATCGTCGCCATCGTCACCAGCAGCTGCAGCAGGCCTCCGAGCTTTACCTCATATAACGGTCTTCCACGCCAAGTGGTGCGGCCCGTGCCTCTTGCAAGCCGACGAGTTGGCAAAACTACTACCAATGGAGTACTACATCGACAGAATCGACGTTGATGAGAACAAGGACCTCGCGAGGGCAAGTGGAGTTGGCAAGCTGCCGTGCATCGTTGTGGAGGCGCCCAATGGAAGGATGGTGAAGATGGAAGGCCTTCGGAGTGCTGAGGACATCACGTCAACGATCGATGAATTGACGGGGGGAGGAGTGCAGCCGATGATGATGAGCTGAAACTTACCATTGTGATACTTTTCGTGATTGCCTGGCCCTCTTGGGTTGTCAAGTCACTCTTGGTACCAAGAGATTCTGGGCTGGCTTCATTGGCATTCGTACGCAGGCGCCCCCCTGGCCACCCGCACTGCACTGACGCTGCTGCTCTCGACCGTTTCATGAGCGACCGCGTGTGAAACGGACGACTCTTGAAACTGTTGGCGGTTTCAGATGTAATGGGTGGAGAAATTGAGTGTGAGTTACAGAGAGTTTAGCGACAACTGGTTGGTTGATGACAACTATCCTACAGTGTCTTGCTCTTCTCCCGACCCTCCAATGGTATCTGCCGTCTCCTTAGCTCTCACAGGCTTTCTACTCCTCCACGAGGCGGCTGGCGGTAAACTGAAGCGCCCCGATAAGGATAAGAAGAAATGTGAGCTGACGGGAAGCCGATCGTATCACTTCCTCTCGCCCATCGGACTTCTTTTGCATTTTCAGGGGAGCCGAAGGTCTTCGCCGCATCGAAGAATGTGAACTACAACCTCTACGCCAACGGGAGGGGTTGGGTCAAGTCAAACGGCAAATCCGATTGTGATGGTAAATGGAAGGACGCTGAGACGTACGGCGCTCGGAAGAAGAAAATCAAACAGTAAGTTCACTCCAGGCCTCTTCCCATTCAGCCAATCCGTGGATTTCGTTTTCAGATTTTGTATCCGTTTGCACGAGAAGCATCAAGACGATAGAGGATATACTGATGCACCTAAAAGATATGGTCAGTCGGCACCACTCCTACTACGGGGAGTTTATTTGCTGCGGTGGATTTCTCAGATTGCCGACTTGATCCGAATGACAAGGGAAATGACCACGGTCGTAAAAACCGTGACTGGCTGTAGGCGAAGCTTCCCTGTTAAGAATTCGAGTATCCCTTGTTTAAATTACAGGTGTTACGAGAAGGAGATGGACTATGTTTTGATGCCGCCCCATGGCCCCGGGCTCAACTCGACTTGTCCGTCGACCAACCCGTGGCTACAACGTGCTCTGTCGTGTAAGTCGAATACGCTGGTATCATGCGCTCTTGTCTTCGGTTCGATCGGCAATTTGTCTTCCTCAGGGTATCCGCGTGATAGTCCACCCAAGTGGTGTGAATATAACTGGTTCGAGAAAAGGCAAGTCTGCTGGTGTATGCCCGGCTTCTATCGGGAATCACCGTATGACAAGTCGCTGTCTAAAAGGTGAAGTTCTCACGGCAGATTATTCTTCATCTCATTTATATTTTTCTTCAGAGGTTGTCCAGACGAAGAGATATTCATCGTACCAAACTTCGTCAAACGGACTGACCTCCGCAAACTTGAAGCAAACGACGGGTCTGCTGCACCGATCATTGATGGGACTTTGGCTGAGGAATCCTCTACTGAGGACTGTACCTGCCCATCAACGTCTGCTGCATTCGAAGACCTTTCCAATCTCCGCGTCCGCTGAGGCCGAAGTCTGGTTTTGGGATGAAGTCTCGACGATTATGAAAGTCGATAATTGATGATACCATCGGACACTGTTCACTATCAGTTTTGCCGCATATGGCAATGTTGATGTAGTCGTCCTTATAAACAACATGCCGCACTCCCTTTAACTGCGCATGTGAAGTCTGTGTGAAACTACGGAAGTTCTCAGAGGACTTGGTGTGTTGAGTTGTTTGGACCCATTGGTTCATCGGGACGGGTAACATAAGTCCTCGACATTCATCATCACGATTGTAACATTCTCTTACAGCCTCGTGAGAAATGAAACGCAGGAAATGCGTATCACATCTCAGCGCGCCGAGATTACTGCTTAGTTAGATTAGCACTAATGCACCTTGGGATCATCGCTCGTACTCTCCCTTCTGAGTCGAACTAAAGGCTATTTCTAACCTATTACACCCAATTGACATGATACCGAGTAAATCTTAAGCTGCACGTAGCGCAGATAAGCGTAACCTAACAGAGCGATCACTCGCAATCTCTCAAATTTTGCATACCCGTAATGAGGATTCCTTATGACGCTGGGTTCTATTTCGTCCTCCATATCACCCTCTTGTTAAAGCGAAGAGATTTCTCCAATTTGTGCTTTCACAGCCGGATAGATTCCCCCATGGTTGTTTGGCAGTCAACAATATCTTACTGAGCTAGATCAGATGAGAGCTCAACGCAAAAAGTACCACTTAGTTGAAAAACTTGTTGATAGTCGATTTGAAACGATTTAAGCAAATTATCATCTGAACTTCCAATACTACAACGGCCGACAAAACGAAATTGTGAATGGGGAATATTCACTATTTCATACGGTTGATAGCGAGGGTCCGTTGAATAAACTCACCCATCGTTATCAAGATGCATGAGACAGAGTCTATCACAAAAAAAACTGAGATGAATCGATGAAGTACATCTCGATGAAAACACTTGAAAAAAAGTGATGCGAACGAGTTCAGAATGTCTCGTGGGTGAGATAACCCTGATGAGCAATCGACATTACTGAGACACTGGAAATGGTTCCTCGATAAGCGTATCACTAGGCGTCGAACACTCAAACCAAGCACAGCCCAGAAGTGTTACAGCAGCATGGTAGTAATACTCGCATGTCGAGGGTGTCAGCTTGGCAAATGAAGACGACCGAAGAAGCTACAAATGAGACTGAAAATTCAAGTACAGATTGGCAGAGGTGTAGTGCTCTATGTTCTGCCGTTGCTCAAAGCTTTGGACGTGCAAGTGTCCAGTAAGCTCGACGACGGACGGTTTGGGGTTGATTTATCAATCGTCGAAATTCGGTGCCCAACGGTTAAAGAGGAATGCTGGAAAAGGAGATGGAGCAGATGCATTTCAAATCGCAACTGTGAAGTTGCGCAAGGGAACCGACAGATCCTTCACCATAACGATGTCCGTGACAGGAAAGCCGAAGAGCTGCACATCTGAATTGACCGAGATCCGGATCTCGAAGGGATCTGTGAGGAGGTCTGGTCGTACGGATAGATGCCCATTAGCGAAGAGGTCGCCCTTGGAAACGAACTTGTTGATTGAACCTGCGTCCGCCAAGGTTAAAGCTGGGAAAACCAGATGACCCAGAAACCACTGGCTTGGGCCGCTACTCACGTAGATAGCAGCAGGTGGCATTCTGACCTTAGCCGGAAATTGCATTCCGGACACTTCTAGAGTGGTCCGGCACTCGTAACAAGTGTACCCATCGCCGAAACCAACGCAGGGTACTTCCTTCCCCACGTGCAGTTCTCGTATTGACCATGTTGACTTTTCTATCATCATCGTGGCGATGTAGGGAACCGCTATGAATTGGAGAAGAAATCTGGCTACAACCATCAGCGTGCAGATGAGCATGAAGAAAGGGGTTATCAGAAGACACCACCACGAAGGAAATGAAGGTGGCTTCTCGTACGACGAGCTGACTGGTCGCATCAGGATCCAAGCTGAAACGCCAATCCTAGAGAACGAACACGCAGAGACGAGCCGCTTTCCCGTGGCGTCCTCTATCCAAACTGAAGCACGGTAACGTCACGCCTGAGGCGGTGGTCAGGCTGCACGCTGTCACGCCCACGCGTGCCGATCATGGCGTCACGGGAGAATCGCCGTGTCACCAGGGAACCTCGTTCCCCAGAAGGGAATTCCCTCAGCCTGAGGTATGTGAGGGTCCAGGCTGGATAGTCCCTCACAAGGGAACCCCATCGACTTCTCATTTTCGCCTATCCTATCTCGTCTCTCTACTGTGCTCGCGAAATAGTATCCTTCCCTGAACAATTGTCTCCTGCGCGTTTTGTGCGTTCTATCGAGGCTGGACGGACCTTCTGCTCTGAAGGCATTATTTCTTGCCTTATGCAGAGGCTATACATTCAGAGCGAAGAGTTCGCTTCCCAGCTTCGGAAGCAATTAAAGATTTGCATGGTTTGCATACCATCGCGTATGCAGCCCGGATGCACGATTCGATAAACCGACGAAAGCTGCCAACTCAACAGACCAAGGCCTCTAAGAACTTCCGTAGTTTCACACAGACTTCACATGCGCAGTTAAAGGGAGTGCGGCATGTTGTTTATAAGGACGACTACATCAACATTGCCATATGCGGCAAAACTGATAGTGAACAGTGTCCGATGGTATCATCAATTATCGACTTTCATAATCGTCAAGACTTCATCCCAAAACCAGACTTCGGCCTCAGCGGACGCGGAGATTGGAAAGGTCTTCGAATGCAGCAGACGTTGATGGGCAGGTACAGTCCTCAGTAGAGGATTCCTCAACCAAAGTCCCATCAATCATCGGTGCAGCAGACCCGTCGTTCGCTTCAAGTTTGCGGAGGTCAGTCCGTTTGACGAAGTTTGGTACGATGAATATCTCTTCGTCTGGACAACCTCTGAAGGAAAACATAAATGAGATGAAGAATAATCTGTCGTGAGAACTTCACCTTTTAGACAGCGACTTGTCATACGGTGATTCCCGATAGAAGCCGGGCATACACCAGCAGACTTGCCTCTTCTCGAACCAGTTATATTCACACCACTTGGGTGGACTATCACGCGGATACCCTGAGGAAGACACATTGCCGATCGAACCGAAGACAAGAGCGCATGATACCAGCGTATTCGACTTACACGACAGAGCACGTTGTAGCCACGGGTTGGTCGACGGACAAGTCGAGTTGAGCCCGGGGCCATGGGGCGGCATCAAAACATAGTCCATCTCCTTCTCGTAACACCTGTAATTTTAAACAAGGGATACTCGATTTCTTAACAGGGAAGCTTCGCCTACAGCCAGTCACGGTTTTTACGGCCGTGGTCATTTCCCTTGTCATTCGGATCAAGTCGGCAATCTGAGAAATCCATCGCAGCAAATAAACTCCCTGTAGCAGGAGGGGTGTCGACTGACCATATCTTTTGGGTGCATCAGTATATCCTCTATCGTCTTGATGCTTCTCGTGCAAACGGATACAAAATCTGAAAACGAAATCCACGGATTGGCTGGATGGGAGGGCCGGAGTGGACTTACTGTTTGATTTTCTTCTTCCGAGCGCCGTACGTCTCAGCGTCCTTCCATTTACCATCACAATCGGATTTGCCGTTTGACTTGACCCAACCCCTCCCGTTGGCGTAGAGGTTGTAGTTCACATTCTTCGATGCGGCGAAGACCTTCGGCTCCCCTGAAAATGCAAAAGAAGTCCGGTGGGCGAGAGGAAGTGATACGATCGGCTTCCCGTCAGCTCACATTTCTTCTTATCCTTATCGGGGCGCTTCAGTTTACCGCCAGCCGCCTCGTGGAGGAGTAGGAAGCCTGTGAGAGCTAAGGAGACGGCAGATACCACAGAAGGCATGATTTGGAAGGCGAAGTGAACTAATCAGTCGTCAGTGATGACAGTTGCGGCGCACACTGCTGTAGTCTCGAGTCAGAGTCCGCTTCATGCTAATAAACTGCTCAAAGCTGTGAACGTTGCGGTTTCATGTCGACAGAAACGGATCGGCAGTTTCTGTGAAAAGCGAAACGACCGAGTCGAAACGGCTCAGTAAAGGCCACTCAGCCCAGACTTGTCCCGCGGGTGCACTGCCATTCAAAAACTGAGGTTAAAGATTTTTGCTTTGCCACGGTACTTTCAAGGATCGTGCTGGCGACGATTCCGCAGCCGGTCTTCAGAAAGGCTCTCGCGACTATCGCATGATACTAAGCCCTCCCAGTTGATTATGCTCCTTAATGGCAGGACAGCTCAATGGCTGCTCAAGTGACAGCTGATGGACAGCTTCCATAGAGCACGCGAATCCACGAGCTGCACCTCGACGCTATGGTCGAGTTGAAGCCGAACTAGGGATGAATTTTAGAGCAGTTAGTGCCCTCTGGCTCCTCAGTGGGTTCTTCGTGATTTACCGAAAAAGGCTGTCCTGTTTCCACTGGCAAGACTGACTCACAACACGACTCCCCGAGTGATACCCAAGAAGTGGAAATTGTATAGGGCTAGAAGTATCACTACTGAAGATAGTTTCATCATCGCACGTTATCGTCAACTACCGAAACAGCGAGCCGTCCACAGCATCATCATCCTCACCGACTACCAGCACCAGTGGCATCAGCCAGGGCAAGCCGCATGGAAGCTGCTGAGCCTTGCCGAGCAACCAAGCTTGGAGCCGGCGGGGGCGAAGCGTCCCCGTCTCGAGCGCCGCCGCCAGCAGCAGCAGCACTTTTCAAATCAAAATCATCGACTTGCGCGTAGACCAAGTTCATGTCCTCCAAGTAAGCCTGCATTTGACGCGTTGAAGCATCAGCGTACTGCTTGCAGACGTCCTCGTAGGTCTTCCAAAACTCATCATACTCCCGAGCCCTGTCCCTAAAAACCGCCAAAATCCGGGCCGACTTAGTCGTCCCAGCCAAAAGCCTAGCCGCGTTCTCTCTCATATCAGACAGCTTCGCCACAGACTGATCGACCCCCTGCCAGAATACCGTCACCTTGTGCAGGATCTGATCGATTCTCCTCAGCTTCCGCATGGAATCAGCGATGAGCGCTGCTGTGGGGTCCGGGGCACCATTCGGCTGCTTGCGAGCCACAGCGAGCTGGCCTGTCGCCTCCGAGTTGCCGCTGACGGGACCCTTCCCCGAACTCTTCGACTCGTCTTCACCCGACTTCTTCGATGCTCTCTCGGGAGTGGCCCATGCCGTTCCCCGCGGCGAATCAAGTTCTTTATCCGAAACCTCAGCAGATTCATCCGAGCTCGCCCCTTGCTTCTTATGCTCCTGAGAATATCCACCAACATAGCCAGCCGCCAGGAATGGTAGATCCAGAAGCTCCGCCGCCTCGGGGTCGATGGCATCACCCTTCCCATCCGCAGTGGATATAACCTTCTCATCTGGTGGGAGGTTGCGCAGTCTATCCAGTAGGGAATCCAACCGCTCGTTAGCCCGCTTAGACCGTCGACTCACGGTCCTCTTACTGGTAGTGTCACCACCACCACCCACACTACTACCATTAGCACTGGAAGTCGTCTCCACGAAAGATATCTTAGGCCCATCCGTGGACATCTTAACGTCGGAGTCGATAACCTCTTTGGCATCCAGAATGGCCTTGGCTGTGATCTCGCGTTGCTGCGCTGGAGGCACCCCCAACCACCGTAGTTGGCAGACCGACTATGATCTTCTGCACCTTCCCTTCGAACTCCACATAATGGGCATGGAGCTCCTCCGAGCTCGTAGACATGCCCTGCAACTTCGCCTTCACCGAATCCAGACCAGCCATCGCTTCGTCCGGCATGCCCTCCTCGGCAAACAAGACCATGTCAGAGAGATCCTTCCGAACGACCTCAGCGATGTCACCACAGCGACTTAGCATCACCGTAGTTTGGGTTTGGAGTTCACGGGCCTCGAAAATCATAGCCTGGACGAGTTGGGCGACCACGGGATGATGCCGAAAGTGAATGTAGATCTGCTGGAAAATCTTGAGAATATTCAGCTGGGCTGTGCAAAGTTCGTCGAGACGGAAATCTTGGGCCGCCTTTTTACCGAGGTTCGCCGCCAAGTTTGGTACGACAACCCTGTTGGCTGCATCAGACACCGGCGACCGAGATCCGCTTCGATTCTGCACCGCCCAGGAAGCGTGCTGATGATGGTGCTCCTCCTGCCGGGAGGGCTTCCGAGTGACATCACCAGACTCCATAGGCTCCCCACGGGAGTTCAAATGCTCAACCTGCACCCCTTCAATTGGAGAATAGTCATCATCATCAATCGTCATTGGCGAGTCCTCCCCAGGCTCGTGAAAGCTGGCCAATGGGCTGGGCGCTTCCGCTATGCTGGTCGGCTTCAGCACGGTAGACGTCTTCGTTACCGGGGCGGCCGGTTCGTAGCCTATGGCCCGTGCGGTGAGGGTGGAGTAGAGCTCGGTGAGCTGCGGCACTCGAGACTCGGGGACCCAGATCTGCTGCAGGGCCTGGGCGGGAGGGAAGTTCTTGAGCCAGGGATGGCCGAGGGCGTCCTCCAGTGATATGCGATCGTTGGGGTTGACCACGATCAACCGCGAGACCAAGTCCTTAGCTTCAGCGCTGACGTGGTCCATCTTGCGGAACTTGAACTGCCCTACTCGGATCTGGTCGTTCATGTGCTGACCCGTGAAGGGGTACCGTTTACCTGAGACACACGGGAAGCAAGCATCCACAACACGGATGGCGGGAAGCCAGAAAATAATGAAGGCAAGCTTCTCACTGATGCAGTGAACCCGGGCACCGTAAGACTAGACACTACGAGGGGTATGATTCAGGCCCATGGCGATCTCCCCTCTCGAGCAGGGAAATGAGGGGCGCGACACGGGCAGCATCTAATTCCCGGAAGCCAGAGAATGATGAAGACGAGCATTTTACTGATGCAGCAAACTCGAGCGCCATCACACTAAGCACTCTACGCCAGCTCCGCGACGATCTCCGCTTCAAGAAAAAAGCTACCGTAAATGATTCGATGGTGAATCCCCGCGACCACTGATACTACCTAGCATGACGTAGAGTAGGACACCCAGACTCCAGTTGTCAGCCCGGCCATCGTATCCAACCTTGTCCTCCTGGGCTTTGATGACCTCTGGTGCCCAGTACTGGGGAGTGCCAACCCACGTCATGGCCAGACTGGATGCATTTTGCACAGCCTTCGACAGGCCGAAATCAGCGAGTTTGACAATCGGGTAGGCAGGCATGTCTCCAGGGACTTCCTCGTAACCAGAGGGACAGCTGGTGGCCATACTAGAGACCAGGATATTCTCAGGCTTCAAGTCTCGATGTATTACACCATTCACGTGCAGGTACAGAAGGGCATCCACGACTTGGCAGAAGACGAAGCGAATGACGTTCTCGTTATTGAAATTCTCGTTGTCAACGACATAGTCGAAGAGCTCGCCACCACCGACGTACTCCATCACGATGTAAACTGCCGCCTGGGTCTCCACTACATCGTACAGGGCCACGATGTTCCGATGCTTCAGCCGAGAAAGGATGCCGATCTCCTTGTGGAGGGCGTCTAGCTCCCGGTCGAACTCCTCAGAAAGGCGAGCCCGCTGCACGAAGAGACACTTCACAGCAAAAACTCTCCCGTCCTTCTGTCGTTTGCACTTGAAGACGCGGGCCGTGGCACCAGCGCCAATTTCTCGACCTATCAAATACCGCTTGGGGTCAGCCAAGGGGCCGAACTCGGGAGTGATGCCCGGTGGAAGGGAGGAAGGGTCGACGTCCCAACTGGTGGTTGAGTGCCTGCTGTCACTATCCGACATAGAGACCAACAACGACAACAACAACAAAAGCTGACGGGGGTACGTCGATCTTTCAACACCGCCGAACTCAAGCCAGTGATGATGATAAAAACGAGAAGATAGAAAACCGAAACATGCCTAGCACAGACGGTCGAGTTAGCAAGCAGCGTATCATGGCATTGGTCTCAACGTGAAGACAACAGCCGTGCGAGATGGGGTTGGAGGGGGTGGCGGTATTGAGCCTATCTTACTCGTCACATCCGACTCAACCGCTCCTTCGAAGTTGATTCTCCTAGCCAGCTGTGTCCCGTCAGTCTGCTCCGTCGCCTCCATGGCTGCGCTCTCACAAGCACCGCATATCGACGTGCCGGGTGTCCCTGGCCCCATGCAAAGGGAGCAGACACCCTCACTGGATGCGCTACACTCGCTGCCCACCGAGTCCAGGCCTGCGACCGCCCCTTCACACTGCGGGCACATCCCTGTGGTCCCGCAATATCGACCGCAGCAGATGATGCACCCCGGGGTGGAGGCCTCGGTAGGCTCGCTGTTGGTGCCCCTCAGTAGTACCTCGTCCACCTGCTCATCGACCCCCTTGGTAGCCCCGCCGGGCCCCGACAGATGCAGCACACCTTGCCGATGACGGAAGGGGAGCAGTACCCTGCACAAGGACGACCATGGTCAAAGGAAAGGGAATGCCGGTTTTTTCTCACCGATACGGCCTGTCTGTGGTACAAGAGGACATCCAATAGGAAGACTGCAAGAACAACTTAAGGGTGGGAGGATATCCTAGGCACTTAGTCAACGCAATACTCGAGGCTTCATTAATCCACGTGGCACCGGCCATGGACAACTACGAAGGGGGCTGAGAGGGGCTCTCAAACGACTGGTAACTGACGGCAAGGAGTAGTGGCATGGCAGATGACTATTGGACTACCTTCCGCTGGCTTCGATACACCATTCGTCCGCCTTTGCGCAGTAAGGCTGCCACGGTCTCTTGGCCGGAGAGGGAGGGTAGGGTCAACTGAGACAACATGGCTGGTTTGATGAAGAGGCATGCAGGGGTCTACTGAGGGAGGGGTCGGAGAGGTCGACGGAGAGCGAAGATGCCGATCGCGAGGTGGGGTGGCAACGGGCTTCTTGACGAGGACGTGGTAATGATGATGGTGGTGGAACACCCGAACACGCCGATAGCCTTTTTCCAGCCATTCCTGGGCATCCTTGCCCTCCTGGTATTCTCCCATGTCTATAACCTGAAAGGTCCCCGGTTCTATCCTAGCACGTGACGCTTATGTCAGCTTCCCTCCCCTTCGTGTCACCCCTCTTACTACCCCTGTTGTTGCCGGCCGTTGCGGCATGGTTGCGGCCTGCTGCCGAGAAGGAGGTACCGATGAGCTCTTCAACGCAGTCCCGTCGGGATATTGGAGATTCATAATCAACACACGATGCTCTCCCAAAGCGAGGACTCCTCATTAAATCTTGCAATCTTGCTTGCTCTTGCATTTCCTCAAAATTCCGTTCTTTTCAGTCCTCTTCGCAGCACGTCCTTCACCTCCACCCCTCTCCGTCCTTTCAGGCCCTCCGCCAACCCACCATCACCCTCGTTTGAGTTTAGCAAGTCTCGAGGGTCGGCGGCATTTCCACTTTCACTTCAAGGCAATCCCGTAATCGATTAGCAGCTCACAGGTGCCCCTCTTTACGCCTCTTCCGCCTTGCCCTCTCCACCACCTCGCAGGGAAAGCCTTCGGAGGGCACCGCCACAGGGAATTTCGTGGCGCAGTGACGGGACTCCTAGGATACACTATGGACAGCTTACGCTCATAATAGAGTCTACCATCAGCCTTGTGTCTTATTATTACCATAATAATGGACACCTCCCAGCAGCAGCAGGGCTCCACCGCCATGGCCGACAATGACTTCTACGTCCGATATTACGTTGGTCACAAGGGTAGTACTAGCGGGGTCAAGGTGGCGTCCAAGGGGTCGCTTATGATTAGGAAAATTCGGCCATGAGTTTCTAGAGTTCGAGTTCCGTCCCGACGGACGTCTGCGTTACGCCAACAACTCCAACTACAAACAGGACTCGATGATCCGAAAAGAGGCCTACGTCAGCCAGGCGGTCCTCAGCGTAAGCCTCCCACCTTCCATTTTATGCTACTTTCACGATGTTAACCGCTCAGGAGCTTCGACGTATTGTTGATGATAGTAAAATAGCCAAGGAGGATGACAATCTATGGCCGGTGCCCGATAAGGTACTCATCGCCAACTGGCCCCCTCACGTCTAATGGTCGTCCTGTCCTCTCAGATCGGCCGTCAAGAGTTGGAGATCATCTTGGGGGGTGGAGCTGGAAAGGAAGCTGTAGCGTTGTTGCGGACCCGCTGAGTGATGGCAGTCGCCACTATTGTCAGATACACCTGTCCTTCACTACCAGCAAGATCGGCTCAATGCATGACGTGGCCAACTCGAAGGACCCTGATGGACTCAAGACCTTCTACTACCTCGTCCAGGTGTTACTGCCTTCCATGCTAGCAGGATCTGGTCTGATAGTTGTTGCTGTTGTTGTTCAGGATTTGAAGTGCTTCGTGTTTTCGTTGATCGGCCTGCACTTCAGAATCAAGCCCGTATAAGAAGAAGCTGAGTAAACGTACAGAAGAAGAGATACTACTGGTGGTGGTGCTGGTGGTAAACAGGGGATGCACAAAAGTTAAATATTTTCCTCTGGTTGGCCTTTGATTGTTGCGTCGAGGGTGGGGATGAATTGGCGAAGGTGTGGTATGGCGAGCAGGCTTATATTAATGACAGTATCCGTGAGTCATGAAAGGCCTACAGGTACCATCCTCACCAGTTGGGCAGCTCTCACCAACACGATCATCGACACCGGTCTACTCAGCATGGCCAGCGCCCTGAGTACCTGTGGCTGGGCCCTAGGGATGGCGATGTTCACGATCTTCGGAGCCCTCGCCCTCTTCTCTCTGATGCTCCTCAACGCCATCTGCATGAGGTTGCCCGATTCTGAGTTGAGCTTCTTTCGCGGCCTGTGATGCCGCAGGGCTGCCTCATTTAAGATGGGTTATTGACTGTATCCTGATACTCAACAATCTAGGCTTTAATGTGGTCTACCTGCAAGTGTCCGCAACCCTGATAGGCCTTCTACTGGACCATTGGAGCTCAGGTTCGCTTGCCTACAGTGGTGCTGGGTATCGATTCATAGTCCTCTCAGTGGTCTTGCTTCTACTCCTACCTATCTGCCTTATGAGACACATAACGGGTACGACTATCGTTAACCTGGCTGGCATCCTAGGGTTCATCTATGTCGTTGGTGCGGGCGTATCTTATGTTATCCTACACGCCGAATCACAGACGAGTCACTCGCTATGGCCTACCGGTGGCGGCCTGAGAGTACTGGGTGTTCTTCCGGTCTTCATATTTGCCTTTGCTGGCCACTTCAATGCGTTCCTTGTTGCTCAGGACCTACGCGAAAGAAGCGTTCAAAGGCTCAACTTGGTCGCCTTTCTGACCATAGGCTTCACGATGATGCTCTTCATACCGGCTATGTGCGTCCCTTACGCTATACTCAGCGGGGAAGTGAAGGAAAATTTCTATGAAAATTTATCGATCGAAAACGTGGCGGTGCATATCGGTCACGTCATCTTGCCTTGTGCAATTCTCTCCGCCTACCCCTTGCTGCTCCTCCCAGCCCGTGCTTCCATGATCAACCTCATTGGTATGACAAGACCAGGTTGGAAGGACACTAAAACGGTCCATATGGTTACTACTATTGGTTTCATGCTGATAACGTTAGTATTGGCCTCCACCATAAATTCCCTGGGCAGCACCATGGCCCTTATTGGCCTCCTAGGAGCTAACACCATGACCTTTGTTGCCCCTTCCTACCTTTACCTCAGAATCTTCAGTCGGGCCACAGAGAGAACATGGACGCTGGCCGGTGGTGATCTTGCTGGGGAGGCCGTCGAGAAGGCCACGAATGTGACGTGGTGGGGCGCAGCTGTCCTCTTCGTAGTGAGCTGTGCCCTTTACCCTACCTGTCTGTCGGGTATCATTTTCTCATTATTAACAACAACAACCTGATTTCTAACCTTTTTCTTATCCGTTGCATTATTGCAGTTTTTTTGACGATTCTTACTATGGGACTTTCCAAGCCTTGATATCATGGAAAGTGTCGATCAGACACCGGTGAGCAGATTCTGGACAAATGCCGAAGATCTCACGTGCAGTCTACTTGGCATCCCTCTTTTCCGACTAACCGCCTTGCGTTGTGTACGGATAGGGCTGAGCTAGGTCTAGCAAGTGGTCCCATGATGGTTATGATTGTTGAAATCTGGTAGCCCTGATGCAGAGGAAGATGGCTCGAGATGCTTGTGCCCAATAAGGGGCGATGCGCGAGAGCCAGGCGGTGCTCCGTATCTGGAGGTCGTTAGAAGCAGATCTGCCCAATCGTAGCAGCTTTGAACGGCGAGGGATTGACGCAGCCAATACGGGTATGTTAGGTTGGCTGTGCTTTCTGTAATCAGTGGGGCTTTCGAGTATTCGCTCCTTGAGTTGAACTGAGTATCTTAGGTTGCTCCCGGCTTTCACAGAGAAAAAGATATTTTAGGTTTGTTATTACTGGCGCTTCATCAGTATGGGTTTCTTCAATATTTTCAAGTGTGGCAGTAAAAAGGATAAGAAGGCTCCCGACACCGCCCCGAGTACCCCCACCCCTTCATCCGAACCTCTGGTCTGCGGCACGTGCAGGTTAGGCGCTGCCCAACGTGAATATCGCGAAATGTGGTATGTTTCCCTTGGCAGTTACGCCCAATCCGTCCCTGCATCGGCCACAGCATTCGTATGTTCTAGTTGCCATGCTGTCAATAGAATAGACCGTTCGCAGCCGGAAGGGACGATGGTCCAAACGGCATCTCAGGTGGGACTTCCGGACGCCCTCTTCCGAGTGTTCATGCGTTGTTCAGGCGCCGCCTACTGGAGCGGAGGTGCCCTTGTGCGACTGTCATCAGCCAACTTCATCCCGACTAGTGAGGTCACTCAATTACCACCACCGACCGATCCGAATGAGAAGCCTTGGGAGATTCCACCGTGCAGCGTGTGCTTGGAAAACCCAGGCGATATGGTAGTAGAACCTGGCTAATCCCGCGCCCTGAAAGACAGAATATAATTTTGATGATGAGAATTTCTAGCCGTCGGGAAGATTCTGAGCAACATCTCAGGATCTCGAGTACGTCATACTGTGCAGAGTCCACGCTCTGTAGTCTCACGCCCCATTCCCGCGCTGTCTCGAGTTTCACCGTTTTTTGCGGCAAATGGTTTATTCATATTCAGGTTATCTTGCCGTGTGGCCATGGTGGCATCTGTGAGCCCTGCGCTATGCACATCGCATGCAACGAAGCTGTTGGAGGAGCCCACTGTCCGAAGTGCAGGGGGAAATAGAAAAACTGCTACGCATAACGAGACTTCCCAATTCTGATGCCATCACTGCTGTGGAGGTAGGAGAGGGCAGGAGTGGGAAGTGGGAGTTTTACGCGTTCTTTTGTACAGGTGCCTCTGCCAAAGCCGAGCCAGAAGCGAAAATCGCCCCCGAAGGTTCCCCCGCCGCCAGGAGAAAAGAAGGGCAAGGGACATCATCCTGAGGTTGTTGCCAATGCGGCGTAGTGGAGTATCGGAGGCCATCGCCGTCATTAGCGGTCGAGGGAGGATGAATGGCCTCCAACTCACTTACAAAATCTACCGTAGTTTACTAGGAATCTTGTACTCCAGCGGCTGCTTTTAATGGAGGGTTTTGTACTACTACTGATGAGAAGCTAGACGTGTCAGAAACAATAATCTGTTACTGTTATATCATAATAATCACTCGTCCGCCTCGTCATCGATCGTCATTTCTATCCGTGCCAGGGTTAATAGTTAACAGTAGCATTTCCACCAATGTTGCTCATCCCTGGTGGAAAGGAAGCCACTAAGACGCTGGCACGCTTTGTGAAAATATCGTACTCTTGCTGCTGCTGCTGCTGCCTGTTGTTGCTCTAATTTTTGCTGACGCCTCTCCTGAAGGCAGGAGGCCTTCGGGGAGGTGGAGGAACCTCTGGTGCTGTAGGAGCAGTAGGCCTGATTGATACACAGTTGCTTTACATAACGCCATCGTGTTGCTTTCTAGTAGTTATTAATCATGTCCGGGATTACCGAGACGCTCGTCGGTGGTAGTCGATTCTGTCGGCGGTTATTGAGGTTCTCGCAGCATCTAGGCCGATCTTTCAGTAGGGGAGTGTGCACCTGAAGATACCACCTTCAGTCCGTCCTCTCAGAGCTTGGGTCGATGCATGCTAGGACTCGTTGTTCAGTTCCGACAACACTTCCTTAAGACGGCCCGCGTAGCATTAGTAGTACAGGATCGCAAGTTCGTCAGCTATGCGCCATTCGTCCTCTATTAAGACGTCCTAGCTTCGCTGGTGTCGGTTGAACTCTCCTTTGCCAGCTTAGTGATAGTAGCATGCCCGGCTCTCCATCGGATGATGATGGTCAAGTGGGTTATCTAGCAGTGGCCCGTCTAAAGGACCGAGCCGTAACACATACTCTACTACCACACCTTGCACGCATCATGTCTTTGTGTAGATTCTTCTATCCCACTTCAACCCAGCTATCTCCTCTCGAGAGCGTTCTGAGATTGAGACCGTGTTTTTCGAGGAAATACACAAGTCAAACGCAGCCATCCCTGGTTCTAGGCGGGTAGGGGTAGTCGGCGGTGTCCTCAGAGTCGCTGTTAGCGTGAGGTAAGATGGACTTGGTTGCAGGTTACAGACACTGGTGGAGGTGCGAGTAATCGTTTACACGTCCTCGCCGACAGCAACGCCCTTAATGTCTACGTGGCCTCCGTGAAGAAGGGGTAGGTGGGGCGGAGTAGAGTTGTAGTGAAGGGGAGTACCGCTCCGTCGTAGTCAAATCGGAATCTCCTTCTTTTGTATGAGGGCTGATGCTTGGGCACTGCTGAGCCTGCTAGCTTGAAGTATGCCTCGCTTTGGTGCGGCGAAATCTAGGTGGTGACATCCGGGAAGCGGCATGGAGCTCTCGCTGGAGTGGGCGTGCCTTTGATAGGATCTAACTGGGATTGTCATGCTATTCTGAAGTGAAGTGGAGGTCGTCACGTTTTCCGATCGTAGAATTGGTGGATTTGTGGTAGTAGGTATCCGGTATCTTCTGCTTGGGAGCTGTGTGAAGATCTACGGAAGACCATAGAGTCCTCTGGAGTCCGCCTTGACGAGGTTCCGGCAGAGGGGTTAAGCAGGCCAAATCGTAAACGCATGAAGGAGCTGATGAATAAGGTGAGCATGAGTATCTTTGGGTCGATCCAGGCTCATCTCAGAATACGGAAGTTTCGTTGTTCAGTATAATAACCCGGGGGATGGTAACAAGGCCGCCCGTGTGAGAGAGAAGGTTGAGGAAGTACAAGGCGTGATGCAGGATAATGTAGTATCTGGTCTCGCATCGGAAGATACGCTCGCCCGGACGTGCCGTCAGGTGCGGCGCATCGTAGAGAATCAGGAGAGCGCAGAGAGCCTAGGTCGAAGAACGGAAGATATGAATCGACAAGCTCATGTGTTTTTGAGACAATCAGCGGATTTGAGAAGGCAAATGCAAATCAGGAATATCAAGCTGAAGATTATATTAGGCGTGATAGTAATCTGTATCATCGTTTACATCATCGTTCCCATTGTGAGACGTTAACCTCTCTGGCATCGCCAAGAGTATCTCAAAGATACTTGATTTTCTCACACATCAGGACATGGTATTCATCAGGGATTGTGTGGCTTCTCTGCCACCAGGACTACGAGTGTTCAATTGTTTGTAACAAGTGCACCGCGTAGGTTAGACCTTTTTCTGTAAGAAAAATGGTGGTCTTTGTTAAGGCGTCAATGCTCACGGGAGAGGCATCCCGTAGGCCTACGTGATGATCTCTCTGCTTTCCGTTGATCTCAGCTTGTGATCCGGGATACTAATCTTGGACAGGGACAGTTCTCGGCAGTCTGTGCTTAGTCCCTGCTCACAGGAGCCTTCAACTTCAACTGTACACAAGCCCGCCTCTGAGCTCACTTCCGGTGTGCTGCGGCTCATCTCGCCAATTTACAACTCAACCACTCGAACACCGCGAAAATTGATTTGAGCTACCTAAGGAGTACTAAAAACTTTTGGAGTGCTACTGCCGTTGGCACTGCAGGGCAGTTCCACCTCTCCTTGGAGCGAATAGAGTCGCTTACGATAGAGGACTGCCCTTCACACATGAAGCCACTAAGGGCATTCCCCAGGGGTGAAGGTCCTTTGGAGTGAGCCGATGGAGGTCTCGAGAGTCTCACCATTCTTGGGGGATGTCTTATAGATGATCTTCTCCATATCACCATTCTCAATCTTGAGGGCCGTCTGGCAAGACGTCCTTGTCGTCCTGTTGAATTCCTCGATGAAACTGCTGTACCTAGTCGCGGTCTGCTCGTCCGTGAGATTGAGTGTGAAGGTGTTCTTCGGGTTCTCGATTAGCTTGAGGAAGAACGCGACAGCTTCCCCTTGGGGGCAACCCGCATAATAGATCACTGTGGACCCGGGGTCTGGAGTAGGCCACCCGACCTCCAAGCATATACCCTCAACTGTGGTGGTGAACACCTTCTTCTCCGGAATGGCTCCGGCGATAGTTCTCATCATCGCTGCAGCAACGAGAGTCTGGACGATGGTTGACGGATTCATGGGGGAGCTTGAGAGAAAATCCTTGCTTGGTACGATTGGAGTGGGGGGTTGCGTACGTGTAGCACGAAGACGTGACGTGACGTGCGGCGCTGTCTAAGTGACGGCGTCCCACTATATCTCGGTAATGCCGTCAACAGTGACTTGTGTGGCATTGGATTCGTCATGCCCTTCCTGAGAGCTCGTTTGGCATCTCTGTGATCAGCAATATCTGTTATCGAAGATGAAGACTCTTCTTATAATCGTTCAGCGAGGGAAGAGTGCTAGGGCTCGCAGAACGGCAGGCTAGCGACCTTCCCACCAGGAATTCAGGACACAGGTCACAGCTGGCGCACGGAATACCCGCAGGTAACACTGGTTGACATGAACACCCGATTTGCAGTGATGTCAGTGTTCTACTGCTCTCCTCCATTGTTGTTCTGTCTCTGCGTCTGGTGACTAAGTAGCGAGTAAAAGAGTAGAGCTCACCTCGTCATTGAGGACTCTGTCTCCTTCCTCTGTCTTCTGGTAGACACGGGTGAGGGACAGTGTCACGGCTTGTCGCTTTTAGATTTCGAGAACCGGGCTCTAGAATAGTTCGTTCTCGCACGGCGACTATAGAGTTTCGCTTTACATCTTCCGGTTGAGCCGACGCAGCCTCATGGGCATGCTGTTGCCCATCCACTGTCCCCCCGACTGTAACTCCAGACATATCAGAAAAGGAGGTATAAGACTTTATCTGACTCAATCCACATCTTAGCACGTAAGCGCAAGATACGCATGCACTGAAAAGACAACAAACACGTCGGCACAATGAAAATACGGAGTCTGCTGAACTCATCACTGTTGGCCCTGCGGGCTGCTAACATGTCAGCCTGAAACCAAGGTGGTCGCGGACCTTTTGCGTCAACCAGAGCTGTGAGCGCAGAACCTGCGCTAAGTAGCCTGGCTACTTCTTGCGTAGGAGCCGCATCGCCTCGTCTGTGTTGGATTCTGTCTCTTCTCTGTGTCTCCGCGTAGGAACAGATGAGGCAACCCATCTTGGGACACCCGAAACTGAGGGCGAGAGTTCTGCTCGTGACCCTTGAAATATTGCGAAATTTTCATCACGAGGTTTCGCGCGAAGAATCTTCGTGCGAAACCTCGTGATGAAAATCCGCATCTGATGCGGCTGTAGGTCAGGATGTGTCTGGGTCCCATTAGCAGTGCTTTGCTTTAAGCAAATTGCTTAGACGATCCGTCAGTCATGACTAGACAACCCAACAGTAGTAGGTATTCGGAGTGATAGGACTAAGGTAACTCTGAGTCGGCTACAATCCTATCGATTAGCTATACAGCTCAAGGAGACAGCGAGTCACAACAATAATGCCGAGTAAATACGCAGTAACCAGAGATTGAACACACGACCTGCGGCTTGTCAGCCATATATCTACACCGTTCGACTGATCTTCTTATTCTAGTAGTGATGACGCAACAGCCAGACAGTTCGGAAAGGAACTCGTAAGTGCGCCATGAAACTAAGCTACTATGAACACCATAGCGTAGCTTGTGTATACAGGCAGTAGGGCTCGAATGGGACAATTCACACAATATCGCCTACACTCTATCCAGCGATAGCGGCAATACTGCTGCCTGCTAAGTGGCCTCGCTTACCGCACTTAGACTCTTAGTCTTAGAGCACTGGCCGTTCTGCTTTCTACTCGAGATTTCTGAAGGTGCGAGGCTGAATATCTCGCTGACCTTCTTGAAAGAAGCATCTGAATTCTTCCACAGTTGAGTAGTAGCGATAAGCCTCGTAGTAACCTGAAGGTCGGAATCTCTTCGAACCAGCGCATGATCTTCTCTACGGTCCAGTAAGCGCTTGGTCTGACCGGTATTCCCCAATCCAGGGGGAAGAGAGATCTTCGGGAGGTAGAGGCCAATATACTTGTCAATGGATGAAGAATGATTTTCGAGTGCAGCATTCTGGCAGAATGATTCTGCAACTTCTAAAGCATCACTTGTGGTGATAAAGCCTTCTACCGAACATCCTTGACCAAAGCACCGAACTCAGTATTTGCTTCTTCGAGCCGCACTGTTGGAGTATAAACTCATGCGGCAGTGCCCGAAAGGACCAATCCAACTAACCAACAGTATCAGCTAGCTTACCGGCCAAGTACCTCTCTTCTTCGGCATTGCAGGAGAAGTTCTCTTAGAGAACTCGAGGTGGCCAGCTTTACGATAGAGGTTGGACCATCGACTTAAGAGAATGATTGGGTTGCTCGAGTCAAAGGACGACTCCAGCTTCTCCATACTCTTCTCAAGGTTTTGGCATAAGGTAGAGAACTGCTTAGTCCAAGACTCATAAGCAAACCAGATCTCAGTCAAGAAAGTCGAAACCTCGGCGGAATCCTTACCATCCACTGCTGGTTCGGAAATTGACTTCCACGCGAAAATCGATGCACTCTGAATGAGGGCTACCTTGCCATCTGGCCCCTTAACCACACTTCGCGGCAGAGAGAGACTATACGCCAGGAGTCTCAAGGAAGAAGAATCTCCTTGAACCCTTGAATCCACATCTCCTTGCGCTCAGTGGGTGCGCTCAGTCGCCAATTTGGTGACGAAATCTAGACCAACGCCAGCCTTTCTGCATTCTGAGCCCTTCGAGTCCTTCCTCATGAGGGGCACCTGGGTGTTGTAAGATCTTCCATCGGTTAAATAGAGCCTTGAGGGAAGTTCCTATCGGTTGACCGTCTACACGAACGAAGTACATCTGAGACATGGGAACGCTTTTCGGGTTTATTCCGATGCAGCGCTCCACTAGTTAGAGGCAGGTTAGTCTATGGGCCTCTTTCACTAACCCCTTACTTAACTTAGAACAGTAAAAAACTTAAGAAACTAAGGTAAGATCGTTTCACTAAGGGGATGAGAAGCGGTAAGTTCACTTAAGTCCCTCAGACTCACCCTTAAGTTAAGAATCCTTAAGATCTAACGTTAGTTTCTTAAGCGCGGTAAGTAAGGAAGTTAGTTCGTTTCACTTAGGCACGTTCTTAAGGACCTACTTAAGATTTCGGTAAGGCTCGAGCGATCAGCTTCACCCCGGCCTTACCCCCCGAAAGTGAGTGAAAGTGCATTACTACGCTCCGCTGAGAACTATACCCCCGGTTTCTAGCCCGCGTCAGTACGAATCCCCCAAGATACGATTTTACAGTGTTTTCCTGACTTGCGCTTTTTCGATCAAAAAAATTCGATAGGATCTTTGTGCAGCGCGGGGGTTCAGATTTGCGCACAACATCTATCTCAAGTCGAAGACTACATCTTAAGACCGCGCTTAGTCCGAACTTAAGATCTTACTCAACGTCGTTCTTAAGGTTAGTTCCCTTACACTTAAGGCTGAGGGACTTGTGAAACGTTCTTAGGGTTTTCTTAAGTTGGGAAGGTGAGGTCTCTAACCTTAAGATCCGTCATTCTTGAAGGGTTAGTGAAAGAGGCCCTATCACTATACCAATCCCAAGTGATTGAAGCAAACGACTGGGCTGCTGCTGAGATCGCTTTCTGAGGCAAGTCGCTACGGGTTTTCCCGGACGGTCACTGTCCGATGGTGCACCATGTTGGTCAGGATGTGTCTGGGTGACCCAGACTGGGTCCCATTAGCAGTGCTTTGCTTGGACGATCCGTCAGTCATGGCTAGACAACCCAACAGTGGTAGGTATTCGGAGTGATAGGACTAAGGTAACTCTGAGTCGGCTACAATCCTATCGATTAGCTATACAGCTAGAGGAGACAGCGAGTCACAACAATAATGCCGAGAAAATACGCAGTGACCAGGGATTGAACACACCGTATGTTACACACGCAGGTCGTGTGTTACACACGACCTGCGGCTTGTCAGCCATACATCTACACCGCCCGACTAGTCTTCCTATATCCAGCGATAGCGGCAATACTGCTGCCTGTACTACAGGCAGCAGTTTTGCCGCCTGTACTACAGGCCCTGTAGTAGGGCACTGCCCTAAGGGCAGGTTACCGGGCACGCGACTGGTAGAAGTTATCACGGCCTCTTCGATCCATCCACCAGAGTTTCCTTGTGACCTAGTCGCTCGATTATCGTGTAATTGAACCTGAGTTGACTCCGCGTGTTCAAACTAGATCCATCACGCGGACCTTCAGCGACCCCCAGCGGCACGGCCCGAGCCGATCGAGACACAGTATGCGACTATCTTCCTGATACTCCAGAGCTTTCTGTAGCGTTGTTCTGTCTCTACGTTGCGTAAGTAGCGAGTAAACGAGTAAAGCTCTTCTCGTCATTACGGATTCTGTCTCCTTCGCCTTTGTCTCCTGGTAGACAGTGAGGGACAGTGCCTCGGCTTGTTGCTTTAAGATTTCGGAAACCAGGCTACCTGGTCCAGGCACTAAGATAATTTGTTCTCACACGGCGATCATGATGACTACACTGATATGTTGTGGTAACAGTTACTACAGAGTTGTGCTTCTTATCTCCCGGTTGAGCCGGTGCGGCTTCACGGGTTTGCTCAAACCGAGGTCGTCGCGGACATTTTGCGCCAGCCAGAGTTGAGGGCACAGGGCACATCTTGCGTGAGAGCAGCATTGCCTGGTCTGTGTAACACCGCAGGACAATATGAACGGAGGCAACTTGTTATCGGATGTTAGATACGGATAAGTGAGCGGCGCTTCAGGAGGAGGCTTGCCTGAGACTGTCTCAGTGAGACATGACCGCGACGCGGTCACCGCGTGCACACCTGCTAGCCGTTTTTCTAGATTAGGCCTTCTTCTGTTGAGCAGACGTTGGTCTGTGCTTCAAGTTGTCTATGCTCCTCGTAAACCACACCATTTTCCGTGCAAGCTCGACGCGTGAACGGGCAAGAACGACAATGTCACAAGCAATTTTGACAATGAACACGTAAGTTTGACACGTCAAATTTGTCCCTCGTACTCGCGAGTATCGTAAAACTTTCATCGCGAGGTTCCGTGCGACGATACGGCCTCTCCGACCCATCCAACAGGATTTCCTTTTGGCCTCGTCGCTCGAATATCGGGTGATCGTCGATACCCGATTCGGCTACTAATCGACGCTCAACTTACTTCGTATGGTCCGATGAAGCTCCGATGAGAAGCTACTAGCTTCTCATTGGAGCAAGATAGTATTAGCGACACAAGCATTACTCTCACGAGCCTTTATTTCATCGTATCACAGTACGATCGGCCAAGTGAAGTACGTGTGAACTACGAGAACTCACAGCAATCGGCATTTTGAAATTCGTAACAAGTAGCATATTTGGTTTGAGAGGCAGCGCCACTGCTAGGATACCGCCTAGGGCACCCTCCTCATCCCTTGGCATCATTATCATGCGTGTGGCTAGGATACTCACACAGTACTGGACTATGTCAAACAGACGAGTAACACCCCTGAGGCTCGGGGCCTGAGCCTCACAACTCTTCATAGCTATAGTGATCGTACACAAGTCAGGAATGAACCACCCGAGGGCCTCACCGACCGGGATCTCGAGTGTCCCCTTCCCCGAGTTAGGGTAGTACATGAACTCATACATATCACCCTTCTCGAATGTGACAGAGTCGTTGCAGCCTATCTTGATTGCTTGATGAACTCATTGTACTTTTCACAGTCTCGTCGTCCGCGCTGTCGATTGTGAACGTATTCGTTGGCTTCGCGTTGAACAAAAGTCCGCGGATTTAATGAGGCAACTGCACATCAGGAATATCAAGCTGAAGACTATATTAGGCGTAGTAATCTGTATCATCGTCTACATCATCGTTCCTACTGAGACTTTAAACTTTCTGGCACCGCCAAGAATATCCCAAAAATACTCGATTTTCTCACACATCAGGACAT
The DNA here is from genome assembly GCA_013115135.1 of Perkinsus olseni. Taxonomy (NCBI): domain Eukaryota; phylum Perkinsozoa; order Perkinsida; family Perkinsidae; genus Perkinsus; species Perkinsus olseni. The sequence goes on from JABANP010000039.1 coordinate 200,691, forward strand.
GATTTTTCATCAAGGATTGTGTGGCTTCTCTGCCACCAGAACTACGAGTGTTTGCTGACAGGGGCCTTCAACTTCAATTGTTCATGCGGCCAGCCTCCAATCTGACTTTCAGTGATTCCTGTGTCCTACCCATCTCGCTAATTTACAACTCAACTACTTGAACACCGTGAAATTGTATTGGAGCTTCAAAAAGACTAATGAAAAATTTCGGCTTTCTACCACGGTTGGCACTGCACTGCAGTGCCTCCGCCGCGGCTGCAGAGACTCCCGCTGGAGCGAATAAGATCGCTCACGCTCGAGGGCTGCTCTTCGCACATTGAGTCGCTTAGAAGGGGCAAATCCCATAGGTGAAGGTCCTTCGAATCGAGCCGATCGATACCTCGAGAGTCTCATTCCCGGTGGTGTGGTCATAAATGATCTTCTCCATATCACCATACTCAATCTTGAGGGCCGACGGTCCTGCCTGTCTGACCTTTTGCACCAGCCAGGGTTGGGAGCAGAGGACGCTTCTTGTGTGAGAGCGGCATTGCCTGGAGCCGATTGAAGTGGTCCATGAAATGGGCCACTCTCCACAAAGTGGAAAATGGGCTCCATTTTTCAAGTCCTCAGAGAAAGTTCCTCGGGATAAAAACAACGAATTTGAGTGCGTTCGGATTTCGAGCTTTTCTTGAGCTCGGATTTCCTGTTACTCGGGTCCGAGTGAGGCGATATCTCGATTTTCGAGTGAAGTGTCGAGGTTTCCGAGTCCCGAGTTCGAAAAACTTTCAGAGTCTCTTGTAGTAGAAGATTCCCGGAAATCCTGACCCGAGCTCGTAAAACCCACAAAACCACTCGTCAATAACGAGCGCTCAGTCGTACAAAACCATCGCCAATAAAAAGGAAAAGTCGTCATCAAGAAATTCCGAAAAGAAGAAATACTCCTCGGACGTGAAGATTCGCGGCGTTCCACTCTTTCCGAGTTACTCGGGAAACACATAAATATTGAGTGTTTGCCGAGAATCTCGGGATCTCGGGCCTAGATCGAGCTGTTCTCGGTGGTGAGAAACTCATAGCTCGGCCACAGATTTTAGCATCGGGTCATACAGTTCTCATTGCCTTTTCACAATGCGAAAGAATGCTAGATGTTTTATGTCAAGTAGTTGAGACGAAATCAAAAATAACAAACTGTAAGTGTTTAATAAGAAGGTTGGAGTCTTCAAATTGAAGAAAAGGCAAGCCAGATAGAGATGTTTCTTTAAAATGATTCTTTCTTTTGACTCAAGGTTCTTTGTTGAGGAGTCACACATCTCTACTTCGTGTTCTCTCAAGTCAACTAATCGATCGAATTTCATCCTGCAATAGATGCAGTGCCCTGCAACGTCCGTAAATTACGGGCCGCAATCGGTGATAAACCTGTGTAAAAGCGAGATCTTCTTTATCGAAATTCAAATCGCAGCCTTCATTTGGTTTGGAAAATCAGTTTATCCTGATCAACGTGATTAAACTTTTGATGGAGAGAATCACCAGGTCGACCTTGCGAATTGCCGTAGCCGCGGTAGTTGCAAGACCGAGTTGTGGGAGCGACAACATACCACTGTTCATCTTAGTGGTACGATGAACCAGTGTTCATCGTAAGCTTCCCTGAACTGAATTGATTACTCACGGCGTCGAAGAGAATAGAAAAACGGATAATGCGTGTGCAGCACAATACATCGATCACGCTCAAGCGGAATATCTGCTTGTCTTGACGAAGACAACGCTTGTGTGACGGCCGATGCGCTCCAGCCGACAGCTGCGCCTTCTCAGTCGTGCGATTCAACACTGGCTCAGTTCAACCTACCCAGTGAGGGTAGCCCAAAGAGACCCGTATGGATGCAGACGACTGTGCAGGCAGCGAAGCGAAGAGGTCCTCCTCCTGGAGTTCCCGGAAGGGACAGTCGATGGCACTCTGTCGTGCAACCTGACACGATCTTGGCTTAGTTGGAATCGTCACCTCGACGATCATCTCTCATCGTAACAGGCAGCAAATCCGGTGGCAAGACAGCGCCACAGTTGGCGGAGAATCTCCGCCGGAGATGCCCTTCACACCTAAGAACTCTTATCAGCAATAATTATACAGAATTCAATAGAAGATAACGCACTTGAAGCTTAGAGGCAGCCCAGCCTTTTCCAAGGGCCCACTGAAGATGAAAGTTGAAAACGAAGGCACTCGAAGTGGATGAGGGAAGACTCTAGTGAGAGCACGAGCAGTTTGTGACGAACCAGAGATGAACCACTTTAGAACCCCGCCGATTGGGACCTCATAAAAGTGATCCTTCCTCAAGGGTGGCCTCATAGAAGAACTCCCCGTACTCAAATTTAACGCAGTCATTGCATCCTATCTTGAATTATTTGATGATTTCATCGTAATTCCTCGTGGTTCCCTCTTCTTCGCCGTCGATTCCTCGACGCTTCTCACTATCGACACAGTAACGAGACGGATCACAGTAGTTGAGAGGCTCGTAATTGAGGTAAACCTTCAAAAGAATTGAGTCTTTTGTGGCACAAAGGACTTGAACTTCAATTGCGCGCGAGACGAACCCGTGGTCTCACTGTTGTTTGTTACTAGCTGCTGTCAATCTCGTTGATCCCAAACTCGACTACTTTACCGTGGAAATCGTCTTAAAGACTACTGAAGAAGTGCTAAGCATCATACTGCTGCCGTTGATACCGCAACACAGGTCGAGCTCTCCCTGAAGCGAGTGAGGTCGACTACTGTCCTTTACACATGGAGCCACTCAGAAAAGGCAATCCCCAGGGGTGAAGGTTCGTTGAATCAAGCCGATCGAGATATCGAGCGTCTCGTTCTTGGGGGTTGGCTCATAAATGATCTTCTTCATATCAGTATCCCCAAACTTGAGGACTCCCTGACAGGATATCCGGGCTGCGTCGATGAAACCGTTGAACCTTCTAGCGGTTTGCTCGTCCTCGAGATCGACTGTGAAGGTGTTCTCTGGGTCCTCAGTAACCTTGAGATAAATTGCGCCGGCCGCCCCATTGGGGCAACCCGCATAATAGTTTACCATAGGACCGAAGGCCTTAGGAGGCCACGCCACCAGGAAGCATACACCCGCGACTGTGCTGTTGAAAATTCTGGCCTTCGGGGTGGCTCCAGCGATAGCTCTCATCATCGCTGCAGAAACTAGGTTCAGCACAATGGTCCAGGGATTCATGGGAAGGCTCTAGAGGAAATTCGGGCTTGGGTAGACTGAAGTGGACGAGATGCGTGCAAACAGCACGAAGGCGCCGCATCTCCCGTGACGTGTAGTGACCGTCCGGTAGACGATGCTCCATCAAATCTTCACGCTGTCCTCAATTACGTCAGCATCGGAATCATCATGCTTTTCCTAACAGCTCGTTGAGTGTCTCTGTGATGAGCATCATTGATCATCGGGCATATAGGCTCCTCCGATAATCGTTCAGCGATGGATGACTGCTGGGGGGTTGCAGAGCGGAAGGCTAGTGATCTCGCGGGTGAATCTTAGGACACAGACACAGCAGGCGTACGAGGCACCCGCGAGCAACAATTATCCGCATATTTACTCGATTCACCGGCATTTCAGTGTTCGAGTGTTCTCCTCCAGCGTTCTTCTGTCTCTGCGTCTGCTGCGAGCAGAGCTTACCTCGTCATTGAGGACTCTGTCACCTTCCTCTGTCTTCTGGTAGACACAGGTGAGGGACAGTGTCACGGCTTGTCGTTTCAACCTCGTTTCAAGATTTCGGAAACCAAGCACTAAGATTATTCGTCGCGGACCTTTTGCGCCAGCCATAGCTGAAGACGCAGATCACTTCTTCCGTGAGAGCAGCATTGCCCGGTCTGTGTCGGAGTGCTGTATTCCTCTGAGCTTAGCATAATACCACTTCTTATCGAATGTCAAATACGGATCAGTGAGCGACGCTTCAGCTTGAGGCTCGACTGAGACATGTCGCACATCCCGCGTGCACACCTGCTAGCCTTTCTCTAGGTTTGGCCTGTTTCTGTGAGACAGATGATAGTCTTTGCTTTAAGCCCCCTGGGCTAGGCGCGCACGTTATTTCAATAGGTCTGAACCTCTGACCTGCGTCCGACTTGGGTTGTGGATTATCCCCGATATTTCCGTGGCTTCGGTACAACTGTAATTTACTTCTGGTGGACCACCCTTGTTCGTGCATAATGCACGGTGCATTAGCAACTACTCAACTACCCCGCCGTGCCACGGCCGCCGTGGAAATGGGACTGAGATTACAAAAAAAGCAAAAACTTTGTTTGACGTGCTAAGGCCGGTCGCTTCTAGTTAAAGTGAGGGGAACGAGCACGATACAGAGCTGCCGCAGCTCAGCTGCGCTTCACACATGGATCCTCTCAAGCAAGGCACGAACCACGAGCGAATGTCCTGTTCAACAGGACATCAACAGGACCTGTTAATCCAACCGATCGATGCCTCCAGCGTACCACTATTGGGGCCCGGCTTATGGGTGATCTTCTCCATATCACCTCTTCTATCAGGAGACTCCTGATCATAGAGTCCCTCTGGCAGGCCTCCTGGCTCCTTCGATGAAAGATTCGTAATCTAACGGTTGGTCACGTCCGCTGTGACTGTGAAGGTGTTCTCGGGGACATCGGTAAGCTTGACTTCGAGCGACACAGTCAACCCGGGATGCCCACAGAGACATCTCGCATCTCGCAGTGGCAGCAACGAGGGCCAGCACGATGGTTGAAGCCTTCAACTTGAAGGGCTCGTCAGAAAGCTTCACTTCGAACTAAGCACCCACGTACTTTCTCATTGGCTCCATCCTCTGTCCTGCATAAGAGTTGGGGTATGAATTATCCCCATTACACGCGTGGCTCCGGCTCGCGGGAAAGGGCAAGTGTGACTACTCCTGTTTGCCTCATGCGCTTTCCATTTGTGTGAACGAACAACAACCCAACTACCCCATAGGGAAAATGAGACTAGGATTACGAAAAACAATGGTAAACACTGCGTGGTAAGAATGCTCAGCCTCTAGTTGAAGTGGGGACCCCACACTGAGGATAACGGCCACCATACAGAGCTGCTCTTCGAACATGTATCCACTCAAAAAGAGCACTTCCCAGGAGTGAACGTCCTGTTAAGCATACCGATAGAGGCCTCGAGTGTGCCACCCTCGGGACCTGGCTCATAGATGATTTCCTCCATATCACCGCTCTGCATCATGACATCTTTCCGGCAGGCTTCCTGGATTTCTCCGATGAAGGTTTGATACTTATTACGGTTGATCTTGTCCGGCCTGAGTGTGAAGGTGTTCTCGGGGCGTTCAGCGAACTTGAGTTCGGGTGACACGAAAACTCTAGGCTTCGCGGAACGGCACGCGGCGAAGAAGCGTACGGAGGGACCGTTAGGAAGGAAGGATATCATAAAGCAGGTGCCATCTGCAAATGTTGTCTCGAAGGCTTGATGCGCCGGGACCGTTCCGTCGATAGTTTGTAGCACCACTGCAGCAACGAGGACCAGAACGTTGGTTGAAGGGCTCATCTGAAAGCTGCGTTAAAACATCCTGGCCGAATCGAGGTGGGGCTGATGAACGAATTTCGTGCACATACGAGCATGACGCTGCATTCCTCGGGACGGATGGCGCTGGTCCGATGAGCACTGTCCCACTCAATCATGGCTGTCCTGACCTCGATGTCAACGGCTTCTTCTTTTACTGTGCTCCTACTACTGTTACGACTCATTGCGTATCTCCACGATCGGCTTCCAACCTGGAGATCATCGATAAGATAGTTTCGCGAGGTGGGGGGCGCGAGAAGCCGTTGAACGTGAGAACCATGATGATTTTACTGGAGTGGCTCCAGCACGTGGATGCAGTAGACAGACTGGTTGCCAGCGGATAACTCAGTTGGCCACTTTCTAGAGGGCGCCCCTACGTCATTGGTCAAGGTGAAGCGCCGTCTCCACAGTGTGCTAAAGCTACTTCGCCCCGTGGGCGAGTGCGAATAGACAAGCAAAGTCTCCGACAGCGTTTAAACGCTGCGATCCTTAACCGGAGGATTCTGTCTCCACTCTCTGAGTCTTGTCGTCGACGCAGATGAGGGAGCCCATCTCGGACACTCAAAAATGAAGGCTACAGTTTTGCTCCGTGGTCGTCGTACGGGAAACGCCGCCCTTGAAGAATCGTGAAACTTCCATTTCGTGAAACTTCCATTACGAGGTCTCGTGCAGCGCTGCGGCCTCTCCGATCCATTCAACAGGGTTTCCTTTTGGCCTCGTCGGCGATTATCGGGCAATCGAAGCTTAGCTGACTTCGTATGTTCCAAATAAAGTAGATCGATCGCGCGGACCTTCGGCGACCACTGTTGTAGCAGTTCGTTAATATGCAGTCCCATGAGGACGGACATCACTATTGATGGTTGGGAAGAAAGCCTATTTTTTCATCATCTGCTACAGCGGAATGGTATAACTTTGCAATTGTATAGTAAGAACCATGCATTAAGCTGGATTCTCAGATTACTTAGCGTAGTGAGTGACTTCTTTCCCAGCTTAGCTCTCTACGCGTCAGAGCCGGGTGAGAGTGGCCACGATTTCCCGATACGGAGTGGAGATCGAACCTGCCATACCCACACGTCCCCCTTGCTGATGACTCGGTATTGGTTGGGCCCTTCCTCACTGTTCATCCTCTCACCATCCAACCGTCTGTGTTCCTGCAATCATAGTTATTGATCTTGGGCCTGCTTGCCATTGGTGCTCTTCTCACCATTTTTCTCTCTCATGCCTAGTAGACTGCCCAGTGTGGCAGCCTGCCACACTCATCGTCCTGCATGGCTGCGCGACGTGGTTCAACCACGGTGGTTGTGTTGAAGTCCCTCTCAAGACCTCCGAGCTGATCACGGGAGATTGATTAACTTCCATTATTGCAAGTCTTGGTGGTTGGGTGTAACCATATCGGAATCCGCTCGCGCGGGTCGAGTGAAGGGCGATAAGCTCAGAGCGTGTGATGCCCGGCAATAAAGTCTGAATGAACTTCTAGAGCGACCACCAACGGCACGCTCCGAGGATGACTGTCCAGATCGGAGGACTTTCTGCGACTCTCTTCCTTTACTATATCACTACTTCGTCTCATGTAACGCTTTCTCTCTATTTCGTGGCACGAAATTACCGAAATTACATGTGCACGAAATTCGTGCACGCACAACCCAACAGCTGAGATGAGACCAAGAGTACGAAAAACAATACTTGAAATTCTGTGCGCCGGTAAGGCCGGTCGCCTCTGGGTGAAGCGATGGGAACGCCTAAAGCACTAAACCGCTCTCCACTCATAGGTCCACTCAAGTAGGGCAAAAACCGGGACTGAAAATCCTCTTGATCAGACCAATAGAGGCCTCGAGGCTCGAGCGTTTCACCCTTGGGGCCTAGCTTATACGTGATCTTCTCCGTATCGCCTATCTCAAGCTTGGGGCTTTTCTGGCAGGACTCCCTCGCTTCTTTGATGAAAGATTCGTAATTCTTACGGTTGGTCTCGTCCGCTGTTAGTGCGAAGGTGTTCATGGGGCCTTCGGTCAGATTAAGTTTAGCCGATACAGTCACCCCGGGGGACCAAGAGGGGCATTTCGCATAGTAGCTCACTATAGGACCGTGGGAATGCCAGTATACCATGAAGCAGACGCCATCACCATATGTTGTTTTGAAAGCTGGATTCTCCGGGACGAATCCGTCCAAATTTGGTAGCACCGCTGCAGTAACGAGGAGAAGCACGACGGTTCAAGAGCTCGTTTGAGGACTTCACTTGGAATCTTTGCTTGGACCGGGTGGGGTGCTGAAGGAGCTTCGTGCGTACATGAGCGTGACGCCGGATTTCTCGGGGCGGATGGTGCTCGTCCGATGAGCACTGTCCCCCTGAATCGTCGCTGTCCTGAACTCGACGTCAACGAGCCCTGTTCTACTGTGCTGCTGCTGCTGCTGTCGTAAACAGCTTGTTGAGCATCCGTACGATCGGCGTCATTCGGCAACCAACCTGAGGACCTTGATAAAATAGTTCCGCGAAGAAGGACCGCAAGAAGCCGCTGGGTATGAAAACCATGATCGTCTTACTGGAGTAGCCCCAGCACGTGGATCCAGCGGGCGAACGGCCTGCCCGCGGACAACTCAATTCATTCGATACTTTCCTAGAGGACACCGGTATGTCGTTGGTCAAGGCTAAGGGGCGTTTCTGCAGTGTGCTCCAGAAGTACTGCTTCTGCGTCTTCGCATGGTAGGAGAGGTTCCAGTGTGAGTTATCAAGCTAGTCTCCTACAAGAATGACGGCCCTGCCTCCTCTAGCACTGTTTTACCGTAGACACAGGTGAGGGAGCCTATCTCGGACACCCGGCACTAAGTGGTCGTCATACGGGGAAGCGCAACCCTTGAAGTATCGTGCTGTCTTCGCGAATGCTGTGCGCGACGAGGCGGCTCTCCGATTCATTCACCAGGGTTTCCTTTCGCTCTCGTCGTCGATCATTGAGTGATCGAGGCGTGTTTGACTTTGCATGTTCAAACAAGATCCGTCGCCCGGACCTTCAGGGACTACCAGGAACACGCCTCATGCCGATCGTAGCACTGTATGCGACTGCCTTCCTATCCTATATCATCCTGCTTGAGGGCGGATCCCCTGAGGGGATTCCCCTCTGGCCCAGTGAAACCTTTGCGTGGGTTTATCGATGACTTACTCCACTCTAACCCAACATGATGTTTGCTGAGTGGGGTATTCAATAAGGTTAATCGAAAGTAGCTAAAATACGACCGCGGACGCAGACATGAGCTTCGGCGCTCCTCCGTTATCTCTCGATAAACAAATGGCAAAGACGAGCGTATGAACGCGAGCTGAGCTCAACTGGTGGTCTCACGAATCCCTAATTCGTCGTAGCGCAGTACGATCGGCTTGCTGAAGTACGTGTCAACTACGAGAACTCACAATAATCGGCATCTTGAAATTCGGAGCGAGCAGCATTCTTGGTGGAAAGGCAGCGCCCCTTATCGGGGCGTTGTCGAGGGCACCTTTCTCAGCCCTTGTCATCATCATACGGCCGAGGACTCATGGGGTCTCCGACTATGTCGAACAGCCCACTAACGCCTCTGAGCCTCACAACTCTTCATACCTATAATAATCATACATAAGCTAATAGAGAATAGGACGGTGAAGGCTTCAGAGCAGCTGTTTAGCTCCCCAAGGGCCCACCGAAGGTCTAAGTTGAAATAAGAACTGCTTATTAAGAAGGGCCTTGGAGTGACCGGGGGCTGAAGCTACGCAGGACAAGTACCAGGGATGAACCACCTGAGAGCCCCGCCGATCGGGATCTCGAGTGTCCCCTTCCCCGAGTTAGGGTAATACATGAATTCATACATATCACCCTTCTCGAATGTGACGGAGTCGTTACAGCCTATCTTGGATTGTTTGATGAACTCATTATACTTCTTCACAGTGTCCGCGTCTGTGCTGTCAATTGTGAATGTATTTGTTGGCTTTTCGTTGAACAGGAGACCGGACTCCAGACCGTACTCACCCCAACGGCATTGCGATACGTATGTGGCCATGAGACCACCCTTCCGGCTCCAGAGGATCACTTGAAAGCAGCCGGCGCCCTTCCCGACTGTGTTAGTGAAGGATACGTTGTTCAGAGGGGATGCAGCGACGGTACTCATCAGCAACGCCACAGCGACGAGAGGAGACATGATGGTTGAAAAGCGTGTTTGAGCTCAGACTCAACTTAACCTCAGAAAAGACTACTCCCAACCGCCGAGGTTACGGCCTACTACGCTTGTTGTGGGAAGACTGGAAAGTGCATTGCGGCACGCAATTTGCGTGCAAGGCCATGCGTGATTTCGCTTCAAGAGACAGCGTCGCCTGTACACCGCTCCGCCCCGAATGGTTTGTTGGGCAGGTAACATTCCATTGCTCTGGCCCTTCAAGCTTTGGAACATCCCGTCACCAGCCTCCCGGAGCGATGAGAACGGATTGTTCCCAAGACGACTCTCAGCAGAGGCGAGAGGACGGGTTCAGTCATTGAGCGATGGAATTGTTGGTCACGAGGCCCTGCACGCAGGCACTGGAGGTAGCAGGCTGCTCCACATCAACCTTCTGTGGTGTATTACATCAGGCAGCACGACACCGTTAATTCTTACTCGTCGAGGGGTGTCGCCTTGCTTCTGTGCTGCAGTTCGCTCTTGGCAACTCGGTATAGCTCCGAGCAGACTCCTCCTCGTGACTCAGGGTTCTGTCTCCCCCTTTTCATTGAGGACACTGTCTCTTCCTTGACCTCTGGATCGTATTTGGATCCGAATCCACGCAGATGATTCCTGACGGCAGCGTGTTGCTGCAACACCCAACACTGTACAACAGAATACAACATCTTCACCCTCCCCCCGCGCAGCCGTCCGTAGTGAGTGAGCTGGTGCAGCAGATCATCGACTGCTGTGAGAGGCAAGGCCTCCTCTCGCTGTACAGATGAGTACCACAAGCCCAGCTATCTCAATCGGAGCGATCAGTACGGGGAAACCGTCTCCAGCGGCTAAAGGACTCTCCCTACAATGAACTAGACGGTTCATCAGTGAGCAACAAAGCGAACGTTGATCGCGGAGTTGCAGAAGCGAATGGAGGGTAGCCGAACACTCCTCATCGATCAATGAGATGTTGTTGCTGCTGAGGTCTCCAAGGTCTGCTGTCCATGCACTCGCAAGGAGTTAAGCTGATCGTGGCTCGGAATCCAGACTCCAGAATGCCCTCCCCGCTTTGGAGGTGGTCAACCTAACTCTACCCTCGTGACATCGCCGTAGCACGGTCCGACTTGTCTTTTTGATTGGCCACGGCTTCGTCGTCCTTTCTGTTGGCTGCCAGTGTTCGTGTGATACACCAAGAACGCGATGGCTGCTAATGAGCAGCATCAATCAGCACGATATCAGCACGCATGCACAAGAGGCGCTGCTCGGCCCATTATTTGCACGTGAGCTCTACAGTGTAGTCTACAGTGTGGTCCGAGTGTAGAGTCTACACTCTCCACTTTGGCACATGACAGTTTCCTTCGCTGCTTGGGTTCCCAATGCCAACCGGTCGACTGTTGGTCGGCCAGAGACTCTGACTCGGAGCCTGGCTTACGAGTCAATCTGGATTAATCATACAGGCTACTTGGCCTGGCTATGGCCACGAATTCTAGCTCAGAATTCGCCAAGAAGCTTGATTGGGGAGCTCGGAGCCTGGCTATCTAAGGAAGCCGGAGCTGGATCAGTCATAAAGTTTCTTGGCCTACGGAGTTCAGCAGCCCGGGAAGCAGAGTTATACAACCTTACCTTCGATACAGCATACCCGGGGAGCTTCTCATATCGTGCCAACCAGCATGTAGTTAGCTTTAGCAAAGTACATTAATGAGTCATCGCCAATATTATCATCACCACACCACCCACAGCCCTTCGCAGCGCAGCCGTCTGCAACCCCTAAGCATATCGGCTGGATCTTCCATGGTGATGACGACACGTAAGTCCCCCAAGGGGCGCCATACGACTCGAGATCGCTGGCCTGGGCAACTCTTTGGTCCCTTCGTCACTTCGGTTCGCCGTGACCTCGACAAGTGTCTCAGATTGGAGCCTAGCTCCTCGCCATCGTCGATCAGATTCATCCATTCAACAAACCCCGACCGAACGCTCACTAAACGCGAAGCTGCAGCAGGTGCTGGAGAAGAGCCGCACGATTCTCGTAAGGCCCCGAGATTCGTCAGCATGTAGCTCAATAGTGCATCTTGCAGAAGCCGAAGAATGATGCCTCATTCGAGCACATAAGCCCCCGTCCTCCGAGGCATCACCATCACCGACACGCAGGCAAAACACCTGTTGAAGTGCCGCAGGAGTCGGCACGGCGTGACGATGTTCGCCTCAGCGTTGCGAGCAGCTCTAGCAGTTTGGCCTCATCGGCCGGCAGCGTGTCGTCTATCGGTGGTGGCGAATACGTTCCGGGCTCCAGCAGTCAGCCGCCTGAGGGAGCCCAAGAATCTTCCCGGCTCATCAATGCTCCAGGGGCAGACTCTTGGGCTAGTTACAATCGGCAGCTGCGGTCCCTCGGCTTCGAAGCGGTATGGTAGAACTTAGCGCGAATAGCGACCATCATGATTAGGTCCCGGTTATCGCTGGGTCGTCTCGGTTAGGAGAGCCAACGCTGGTCGATGGCCGGAAACTATTCGAGACCTGTATAAGTGTGTTGCAAGAGTGAGTGCTCGCTGGCTTCCATTCGTTGAACATGCGTATGTGGGTGTGTGAGTTTGAAGTCTAACGCTGACAGTACGGCTTAATTAGACTAGGGCCGATGTATCTTTCCGTGGGGGAACGGTTCAGCCTGGTGAGTGGGCCTTTTTCAAGGTACGGCGTCCGGAACCGGCAACTATTGACGACAACGTCGAGCGTTCGCCGCGACTCTCCAAAAGAATCGTCCAAACTTCAGGAGCTGAGCAGATCGAACTGGAAGTTGCAGCAAGAGGTTGAGAAACTCCGGAGGGAGCTAGACGCAAGTGCGTATCTTAGGTCGAAGGCGGTGAGAAACAGAATTCTGGTAGGTGTTGTGGAGCACTCTTCAAATTCCCTAACGAGCGGAGCGAGGACGAAGGAGTTGGAAAGGGTGAAGTCCCAGCAGTCTGGCGAGATAAGACGATTGCACCACCAGTGCCAGCGACAGGAGATGGAGCTCGATAGGATGAGAAAGACGGTGCTTGCCGGGAGCTACTTGGAGAGGCGTCATAATGTTCAAATGCAGATGCAGAAGGTGGCCGATGATGAGGAAATGAGAAGAAAGAGGGACAAAGAGTTCGCCGAGAAGGTCCGGCTGCTCGGGGCCAGGGTGCTCAATCGGCTTGGTCGTTTCGACTTTATCAATGCATCGATCAACGTTCTAGTCAGCACTGAATCGTTGGCGGGCTGTATGGCCCGATGTCAACGCTCGCGCGTTCCAGTTGAAATTACAATGAGGGTCCTCGGCCTTTCCGCTCGAGCTCGTTGAGAGCTGAAGATTTATCCCTCGGGCGCTCAGGCGGTGAAGTCAGTTTGTAGCGGTGACAAAGGGCCGAGGAGCCAAGGAAGCCTCCAACTCCTTCACGAGCTGGCTGCTGTGTGAGTCCTGCTGGTTAGCCGTACGGTGCCTGCGATTATGAGCATCGTTTTCTCTTGCCTGAATCTCCCAGTGTCAGATACAGACGACGCATAGAGAAGCTCGAGAGAGAGATCACCGTCTCGGGGAGGCAGTCGCAGGACTTGGCTAGTCAACTCACCACGACTGAGGAGGAGGTCCGTCGCCTTCAGAAGCAGCTGTCCACTACCACGGAGGGACCTGACGAGGACTCGGTGTGTGGCAGCGGTGAGAGGGCCCCTCGGTCAGGATCCGCTATGACTGCTCTCAGACCACAAGTCTAAGCGGGCGGTGGGCGATGGTGACGAGCATGTGGTGGGAAAGGCGACTTTACAGGCCTCCACGAAGTCGTCCCGTTGTAGATTCAGGCGCTGGAGGAGTCCCTCCGCGCGGAGACAGCAGCACGACGAGAGGCAGAGGCCCGAGCGAAGGAGTGTGAGATGGAGTACTCGAGCAAGGTGGGCTCTGGTGTAAACTCTCTCGCTATACTGATACTATTAACCGTATACGATAATAATACATATATCCCTCACCATGGGGTGCCTTCAGATTATATACGTCATTCTATGCATGATAGATGGTCATACTAGGTGATATCATGAGAAAAGATAATATTCAATGAGCTATTGTAGCTCCTTTGCATGATTCTGCGCCGCGATGAGGTTCCCGGTATGTTGCTCGTTTCTTGGTATGTTGATGTGTTCAGATTGCTGAATTCGAGCGGGAGCTGAATACTGCAAGACATGAGCTGGCTGCCGCGGAGGCCACACTGATCGAGCGCCCGACGGTGAGGGAAGTGCAGTTGTTGAAGAATAAGATTGAGAGGCTCGAGAGAGGCCGCGAGGAGAGGGACAGATGGCGCAATGGCGACGTTAGGGAGATGATACGGCGAGACAAGTAAGGGTCCTACGCTGCTCAGTACCAGTGGGCCTCGTGACCACTTGAAAGCTGTTGTTGTTATACTTGTTATCATCTTGCTTGTTAATGCTACTGTTACTGTTCTTGTCATTCTTGTGATTACCGTTGTCGTCGTCCTCGTTGTTATTGTTGATGTTGCTGCTCTCGTCATTCTGAACATTTTCCGGTGGTCGTCCGGAGACCTTTTTCTGTAGGGAATCTCACAAGTTGGGCGCTGATGTTGCTGTGGCCGAGATGGACCATTCTATGATGGAGCAAGTGCTGCTGGACTGCTGTCGGCATCTCAAGATCAGCGAGCCAACTATCCTACCAGATGCTCTGAAGAAGCTCGGCGACGTGAGTCGAAGCCGGGCTCTCACGATGTCGTAGCGGAAGTTGACCTAGGTATTGGATACAGCACTGCCACGCATGCGCGAATTCATCAGATTTGTTACTTCTACTGTTTGCCCCGTGGACGCTGAAAATGATACTGTCCATGACGAGCAGAAAGTAAGATGTATGAGCTTCTCTGCATCAACTTAGTCTCCGGCAAGGGCCTGGCCGTCTTCGCTTCGATGGAAACCGTTGAGAGCAGACTGAAATATCTATTTGCCGCTGAGCGGGAGCTCACCAGCATACGCAAGCAGCTCGATGCAGCCGAGTCTGCCTTGGACGGGGAGGCGGGGACAGAGCTGCCGTTGGAAGCTCGCGTTGCTTCTGTTGTCGAGGAGCTTCGTGATCGCAGGACGGTGAGTTCGTGATTTGGCTGTGTGCCGGCCACAGGAGCATTTGCCTCACAGACCGAGACTGCGTTCGAGGAAGCGACGGAAAGGGTCTACAGCACGGACGAACCCCATCTCATAACTGACCGAATGGTCAAGCACTATATGTCAGTTTCCGAGGGAAGCGATATTGGCTCGACGTACGCTTCAGGAGAACCTTTGGGGTGGATCAGCTTGAGCGTGTGTGCGGCAGCATGACGCGGGCACGGCAGCGATGGTTGGAGTTGGAGAACTTTTGGAAGGCTTTGTGTAGGTCGGCAGCCTATGATAGACGACTCCACTGAAACTTCGTGGTTCATGATCCCCCCTAATTGCTTTCACCCCAGCTGCTGCTCGAGGTAGGTTCTGATGTGTTAAAGGTGGATCCAGCCAAGTTTTCTACTGCTAAGGCCATGCTTCTCGCGCAGAAGTGCCTGTCCGAAGAGTCGGGCGAGTAGCATGCATTTCTATGATAAACTGTGCACCTTGTGTTCGGAATTAAGAGTGAAGATAGTCTTTTGTGAGTGCGTTCCTGTTCTTACGAGTGAGCTGGATGGAAAGTACTGTGGCAACCTCTTCGGTCAGAGCTTCAGTGTTGACTTCGAGAATGGTCACGCTACTGTTAGCGTCCTTGGTCAGAGTGCTGGTGCTGACTATAAAGTTGAGGGGACTAAGATCGTCTTCTCGAATTACGATCCTATGCTACAGAAGTTGATGAATGCCTTCCATATCAAGAGTATCGATGGTACCATCATCAGCCCAACTGAAGTTCATATTAAGGCTGGCATACTTATTGACACTACCCTCACTAGCTGTTAAGGACAACAGCTGTTACTCAAGATTCCTGTTGGTGTAGACACTCTTCTCATCATCCCTCTCTCACGGGGTCTTCTCAAATTCTTTTCATTCATTCCAATTATTGATGGATCTACTTCTACATTGTTGGTGATATCGTCGCTTCCCGTGCTGACGCTCACGTTACGCGGTTGTTGAGTTCTTCAGAGAGGAACGAAAGGGAGGCTGTCGTGTTGTGGTCGTTTGTCTTCGACCGGCTTTTTGTGTTCGGTTACTTGAGCCCTTGTTGGCTGGGGCTATCAGTCGGGTCCGAAGATCTCGTGTAATCATTGACCGTCGTGAGGTCGTTGAAATCCAACTAAATCTGGAAATCCACACTATGCTGAAGCGGAACAACCGGAACTCGATCTGCTGCACGAACGCCCGGCCTCCTCGCATCGTCATCTGGAATGACCAACCAACCAAGGGTGAGTGAACATTCCCTACAGGCAGAACGTCAACAGCTGAGCTGTTACAGCTCGGCCAAGTGGAACACGACCGTGGAAATTACAACATCCGTCGTTCTTTTCGAACAACTATAGGGCTTTTACAGTTTTTTGATTGAGAATTTAAACTCGCGTTTGTTGGGATAGTTCTCACCCGAAGTAGTTGGGAATCAACCTTGAGAATGCCAACATCTGTTGCGTTTTGTCAGTCATGCGTTGTCTTGAAGCCATTCATGGTTGGGTTTTGCACTATCAGGTAGTCGAGTTTCTACCCAGCTAATGCGAAAACCGGTGTTTGATTTACGTAGAAGGAAAACTCGAGTATACAGGCGAGCTTGTGAGAGAGTTTGCAATGATCAGATCTTGTTGCGACTATCACAAATAAAGGGGGGCATTTTCAACAACTCGGAGAGCTATTGTAGCTGTTGCGTTACATAATAAACAAAAAGCACGAGATTTCCAACAGCTTTGATGCTTGAACCACAACTGCTACGAAGAATATGGAACATCGCCCGGTACAAAACCAACAGAGTGTGAGCATCCTCAACATGTCATGATATCTTGCCCCAGTGTCGTTCAGATTCCCTTCGAGTTTCCAGAGTTTCATCCTCCAAATTTTCATGGCAGCCGCTGCCATGAAAATTTGCTAACAAAACGGTCAAAGAATGTCTCAATGCTGTTGTGGAAGTATTCCGATCGCGGCACCGAGAATACAGGACGATCCCGGAACTGTTACCCAGGGCAATCAGAAACCCGAACTGTCGCCCAGGTTATGCCGATATCTGAAAACGCTTCCTTGGATTTTGTACTGCTCCCTTGGATTTTGGGAATTACCCGTCTGAGTCGAAGCCAAAGGAAGGCACTTACGGCTTTTACGGCATAAAATTTACGCGGTTCTCTGAGAGTTAAACTCTCAGAGTTCTATTGCTTCCTTTGAAAAGCACCCTGTGTGATACAGGCTGTATCATACAGCCTGTAACTGGTCCCCGGGTGTTTGGTCCTCACTGCTCATACACAATAGGTTGGTTGGTGGGAAATCTTGTCTATAACGAATACTTCGGTACTGATATCTGCGTCACACGGCGACGCGTGCTATCAAGGACGACAAGATAGCAAGTTATACTTCACTTCAGTGACACTCCCGCCACCTAGTGATTGCGAATACACCGCTTTCCCAGCACCTTACATAGAAATTGGGATTTGGTGTTACGAAATCGATCGACTAGTAGACTATCAGTCTCGTGCCATACCATACATTTCGAACATTGAATCCATGAAGTAATTGAAGGATCAGAAGCACGAGGATAGTACCTAGTCAAATTAGCATAAAGTTGGATTGGCGAAATATCCTTAGAGGCACTGTGACCTCCTACAGGCAAAATTTTGCATGTACTCGGACTGATACATTCGACGATACGAAAGGGACCAGAAAAGTCCGGACATGCTCGCTCCTTAGACGGAGTAAAAACTAGAACGAGATCGCCTTCCTTGAAGGAAGGGGTCTGGGCCGCACCATATTTTCGTTGAAGTGCTGCTTGTTGTATCTCCTTCTGCTTCTTCCAATATAGTTGGTAGTCAGAGAACTGAGTTTTAGTGATAGCAACAGACTCAGCATGTAACTTAGTTAAGAACTCCTGCTCAACGGGGTTCAATAAATGTTGTACACCAGAGACCAGATTGGATAGATCTTCTGTTGGATCAGATGGTACATCACAGGGTATTCTGCCAGCATAGGCATAAAAAAGGTATAACGGGCATAGGCTACTCTGCGAATCATAAGGGGTACTATTCATGATAAGTTGGAAATGAGCGATACGCTCGGGCCAAGCCTCAGGCTCACTGCCAGTTAAAAAATCTGCCTGCAGAGCTTTACGTACAAACCTATGACACGCCTCGTACCAGCCAGCATAACCCCTAGCGTAGGGTGGTAATATGGCAATTTGTATTGCCTTTTTTGCACCCCACGCTTTAAGCTTCTGATATTGGCTTGTGGTTGTCCACGGAGTTTGTGTAGCTGCACCATCGAAGACTAATATTATAGGGTAACCGATGTCGCCAAGTAAAATATCGAGATTTTTAATAATCTCGTTAACCGTATAGGAGTGCATACACCGCAACCAAGTAAACTTACTCACTGCGCAAGTCGCAGTGAGAATAGAAGTGTAGCGACGAGTCCGCGGATCTGCTGGATCAAAACCATGAGGAGACATAGCCATAACATCAACGGCTATGATTTGTGCTGGACGAAGTCCTTTTAGACGAAGACGGGACCAAAACTTTTTATGATGTCGAACAGCATGTATCCTTTGACAGGGGTCGCAAGTCTTCAGACGAGACCTTATGATAGACTTGAATCTCGAACAATAATAACGTTCTTCTAACAAAGGTATAAATTTCTCAGCACCAAGGTGTCCCATGTGGTGATGGTTCACGTCAATCACTCTATGTATAAAATCCTTGTCCGCGTGGTCCAGAGCTATCTTAGGTTGGGATACACCATTAGCATCTACTGAGGTGATGCGATAGAGAATATCATTTTGTAAGGAATATAGTGGGCCTTCTCTCTCTAGTAGGCTCCTCGGTAAACTACATGAAGTACTCCAGTGCCCACCTTGTTGTAACCATTGACGGATATCTTTGTACAGTGGAGATCGTTGTTGATGTTCACGGACCTCTTCAATATCCATCATATCCATCAGTGGTACTTCAACTTCTTCAACTTCAACATCTTCATTCTCTTGTTCGGCACGGTCCTCATCGATGGCAGAGCATAACATATCGTTGCTGTGCTCGTTCTTCAAGTCAGGGCTTGGACAATGCTCGACCAGGGTAGAACCATCAAGTAATGACCGAACAAAGGAGAGTTTGAAATGCGCAAAATTCTCAGAGGGTACAATAATTCCTCTGGAAGGCGCGTCAGCTAGATTATTGCTACTTGAAACATGTAGCAAACGGACATTCAACTTATTACAAGTATCACGGATATAAGCAACCCAACGAGCTTCTAGGCTCGAGAGCTTAACATCATTACGGTTCGATTTCACGCGATAGATAGTGATAGCACTATCGCTGAATAAAAGCCACTCACGACGAGGGATATATAATGATTTTGTAGCATCATATATTTCTCTCAAGAGCTCACATGCTCTGAAGAGACCGTATAACTCTTTTTTAGGAATAGTCCATGATAAATGAGTCGAACCGAACACACCACCCGAGCCCCTCAACGGTTGCAGGGGTTTATCATCTCGGATGCATGAACGATGAATATCATATATAGGGGAGTAAGCGACGCAAGACCACGCTACTTCGCTAGCATCGCTAAACATAAAGACATGTTCGCCACAAAGTGAGCGAGCCACTCGAGGCTTACTATCAACAATTGCTTGACACCAAAGACGAAAATTGTCAATGTGCTTAGGGTCAACTTCATCATCCCAATTAGGAGTATCTTGATTGGCAGCTTGCATGTTGAGTCTACCTCTGATGCCGATACTTGGGAAGATGCCCATACAATCATACCACGTGGCATAAGCAGCCAGTAGTTGTCGTTTACTCAAGATTAACTGAGGATCATCATATAGGGTTTGTACATGTTGGGGAAGTTGTGCACATATATCATCAGATACCGGCGAAGAATGAGCATCTACATGCCAATGATAACCGAAGTGAGTAAAGTGACCGACCGAGTCAACCGAAGATACCCGTTTCTTCGGTTGAAGAGTGAAACCCTTGTTTGTCAGAGTAGTTGATACTTTTCCTTCATTTAGTCGCAGGGCATCGACAGTTCTGGCCGTGACACCTACATCGTCGAC
Source organism: Perkinsus olseni (assembly GCA_013115135.1). Taxonomy (NCBI): domain Eukaryota; phylum Perkinsozoa; order Perkinsida; family Perkinsidae; genus Perkinsus; species Perkinsus olseni. The sequence goes on from JABANP010000039.1 coordinate 220,554, forward strand.
ATACCATACCACTGACGAATCAGTGGGAATTTTATTGATGATGGGTAATAGAGATTGGTGTAGACAAGATGATGAACAGCATAGCCCAAAGGGCAGAGACCTCCATCTAAAGTGGTGTCCATAAAAGTATCCACCACAATAGGATGATACCACCGTGGATAATTTGATCGAATGGAAGGCCTTGGATAGATCCAAGGATACATATCCGGGTGATAATCGCCATATGGTTAGGTTATGGTTCAGTGATAAACAATTATCCAATGACCCTACTCGTAAGAGCTTATTGAGTCGTCGCCCATCCACTGTTAATCTCGTAGCCGAGCTTATGCTTCCCGGTTTATAGACAACATGAATGGGCAAGTAGTAATTGATGTCATCTTCTTCACACAACTCAATGTGACCTTCTTCAAGTAGTGTTTGAAAAGCATTTTGTGCCGATATGTGCTCTGGTGGGGATAGGGAGCGTTCCAAGCTCCTTGCTCGCCCCAAAGCTTCGAACCAGTTCTTTTTGGGTCTACTTTCACCACACCACGGGAGATCTTGTAGCACTGGCGATGTCCTGCCAATGTTTTGTTTTGATGGTTCATCATCAATTGTTAGGGGGTCGGAGAAGATGTTGCTGTCTTGATGTTGACTGTCATCGTCAAGTTTCTTGTCATCATCTTTTATGTCCTTCAGGACGATAGGCTCGAAGGTGACACCGCAGGATATTAACCCATCATTCATATCATCTTGCCACTCTTCTTCATTTGCAGTTTCCTCCTTGTTGGGAGCGACAACACCGTGGTCATTGTTGGCGTTCTGAACCACCACCGAATGACCACTGGTGACCTTAGGTTGATCAGTGCCCTTGCTGAAGTGGATGTGGATCCCCAGAGAGCTTAATGCCCCGGTTCCCAGGACAACTTCGTAGGCCAAAGTCGGCACCACGACGAATGTAATACGGGCTTGTGCGCATGGTGTTTCACATAGAAGATTCACAGAACCTGCCTGTTGTAGGGAATTCCGACCATCCGCCAAGCGGACACTAGTTAGACCATTATTGTCGTTGATAACATCGTCTTCACAATTTAGACGTTGTATAAGAGCTGAACTACACAAGTTCACATTACTGCCAGTATCCAATAGACAGCATATTTGACGAGTACAGCCACCAGCACTTCCGCATATGCCAACATTTGCAGTTAGGGCTTGGCTTATCGTGATTGTTGACCTCGCTGTACCCACGATGGCCATGCATTTCTCATCATTGCGGCTTTCATCAATAGTGACAGTAGCAGTCGTTGGAGTTGGGCCTGTTGTCGCTTCGGGCTTTATGTGAGCAAAGAGGCAATTATCCCTCGAGCACTTGCCCGTGCTCTTGAATTCATGACAGATACCTTTGGGCTTGAAGGAAGGGTTCTCAAAGTTAGGTGGTCCAGTAGAAGTCGTGCCCTGTTGTTGAGTAGGAAGTCGCTCCGATGTTCTTTTAGGGTGAGCAAAGGTACAGTTCGCTCCCTTCGTACAACGCCCACGTATGTAGAATTTGCATACCGGTCTTGATGATGATCTTTCGGACGATTTAGGTGCTTCAGAGGCTCCTTTACTACCCTTCGCTTGGAGTAGATCTTGTTGTTCATCCTCATCATAGAATTTTGCGATCTCAATGGTTTCTTCCAATGAGACGACCTTAGGACCAATATGTTGTCGGAGTGCTTGTTTGATAGGTTTATGCAGACCACGGATTAACCTTCCACGGACTTCCATATTGCTTATTTGTTGCCCAGATATAGCCCTTAAAGATGCCACTTCTTGCTCCAACCGAGAGACGTACGTGGTTACATTCTCACCACGTTGTTGATCAAGTTGTTTAGATTCCCACCGAAACCAACGTGCTTGTTGTTGCCATTCAGAGCAGAAACGCTGGTCCAGGTTAACGAAGATATCATCAATAGTAAGTACTCCTTGTAGTGCCCATGCTCGGATTTCATCTTGGAGCTTGTTTGAAACACATCTCATCAAGTAATGGACTCCCGTCGGACCTTGCATACCATATAATTTAGCTTGAGCTCGGACTTGCTCTTTAAAATACTCGTAGGAGACAGCTTTCTGGTCATTGGGATCCCAGGGGCCGATTACTGGGAGATCAAAGACGTCGAACACAGCCTTCACGGATACCCCAGCAGGCCTTTCTTGCTTCGTGTGACTGCTTTCAGTCTGCGCACGAGCTCTATTAAGTTCAGACCTCACAGCCGCCAATTCCCTCAGCACATCTTGAAGATATGTTTGGGAAGAGGTCGTATCCCCTTGCAACCCTGTTTGGGGGGGTTGGTTCTCTTGGTCCGATATGTGGGAGATAGGAGTTACATAGGCATCATTCTGCTGTCGAAGCAACCGTTCAGGATCTTCTAGTGGTTGAACTGGACGTAGGCCAGCAAGCCTTGCACTCACTCTAGGGGAGGTTTGAGTACCGATCCCGGTAGAATGTAACTGGTCCCCGGGTGTTTGGTCCTCACTGCTCATACACAATAGGTTGGTTGGTGGGAAATCTTGTCTATAACGAATACTTCGGTACTGATATCTGCGTCACACGGCGACGCGTGCTATCAAGGACGACAAGATAGCAAGTTATACTTCACTTCAGTGACAAGCCCACCCTCGATCGCCTAGTGTGTAGTACTGTGTACGACTCTCTGGCTTAGTGTATGGACCGCCGGATGTACTATCATAGCACACGGCGGTCAATCACGCCCATTTAGTCCACCAACGCCCTTGAATCGCTGCTGACATCATCTATAACAGTACTGTTGATACATTGAGAGTCAAAGCTCGAAAAGTGCCTCAAGAACGTCGCATCATTGAGAAGCCCTACAATAGGCTCTCAGCAGAAGGAAACGCTCTGAGAGACAGGAACTTCCCGTCAGGAAGCTCGACATGCTCATAGAGGGACTCTATTTACACCGCCTCTCACGGTGAGAACCCCTCCAGTCATGACGAAAACCTAGCAGGCATTGACCGAGAAGCTAGTCGTTTCTTGCTACGAAGAAGATTAACCGACTGATCGGTAACAATAACGTTGCGTTCAGGAAGCACGTTTCAGTTAAACGAAACACGAAGCAGATTCCAAAAACACAGGACCACAGCACAACGCAACAAATTAGACAAAAGAAGCGCTCATGACGGTAAAAATACAACCAGAGTGAACAACAAGGACAGCAACCTACGGTGGTCTACTTTTGCAACTATTCTGCGGGATAATATTGTCCGAAAACGAAACTTTCCCAACCCAGTTAAGAAAGACTAGCAGAAATCACAACAGAGTTCAACACACGTTGACAGAGTACATTCACCCAACCAACCATCACGTTCACGCCGAAATTCGTCAGCAACTGCTTCGTCGATTTTAACCATTACTTATCAAAGTAACATGTCGCAAACTAGCGAAAATTAGACGTCCCGTTAATCACGGTAACTGAATCACCCCTGGCAAGCGCAACACTAGGTCGGGTAGAAAGCACCCTTGGCGAGCGAACTGCGACCACGCCGAACCAACTTAGGACAGGGCAAGCACAAGTTGCTGCAAGACACTGTGCGCATCCACCTAGCGCCCAAACTTTCGGAGGAAATTGCCCCTCTCGTCGGACAACGATCGTGACAGGAAATCCGCGAGGTGTTTCAACTCGCCTTGAATATGCTCCGAAGCAACGCTGTAACCGAGGCTTGGCCACGTCAACCGTAACCTTTTCATAGTGTCATTCATACGAGCCGATTTAGCACGGCGGAGATTGATACAAGCAACAGTAGCAACATTGTCGGACAAAACCGTTACCGTGGCAAAACCACGGTTCAACGCCCGAACCACACCGAACACAGAAACAAGGAGCCCAAGAGGACCAATATCAGAACTTGTAAGAAGATCACTCGGTACCAATGCCTTGAAGACTTCAAGTTGAAGTGGGGTTCATCTGCGTTTGGTCTTGAGGCCACCAGTCCATCAGTCCCAACTATCCCAGTTACTGCCGTGCCAAGAGTTATTGTGATCCTTCTTGTAGCTGTTCCAGTGCTTGTTGTTGTGATGTCGCCTGTTGCTGTTCTTCGGATACCAGTAGTACGCCATAACGAGACGATACGATGAATGGAGAGGACAATAGAATGAGATCAAAAACTGCAACAGGGGACATTAGTGCGACAGGGACAAGCAAGTACAATGAATGCAGTATAAGAATGCTTTAATAGAAGAATGCAGAATAGGATAAACTATAGCGCCCTCACAATGGGTTCCCAAAGTGGAGCGGCGCAAGTGCTCCATGGCACAACCATGAGAAGGGGGGAGGGGTTCCCGACTATCTCAACGACAGAGGCTGCCTCGCAGCTCAACGTGTACCCTAGTGGTAGGGTTAATTGGCGGCTGCATGACACCGCAAGGCGTAGTTACCGCACACAAGGTGTGGCGTGCGTGCTCGTGGGCTACCCATTACGAAACCGAAGGTCTCTACAGGTGCCGCACGTTCAATCACATCGTGAGCTCGACGACTTTGGCCCAAAGTCTTTGGGACCCCTCAAGCAGGGGGGGGAGGGGGGCACAACCGTGGTGCTGTATTACGTGAGGCAGCTCAGCAGAGGTTGGGGTACCGTCCACTTGAAACCGGCTCTGTTGATTCAGTAACCTCATACGCACTGCGTACACTCTTGTCGCCTACAGCCGAAACTGGGTTACTAGGCGTACAGCCTCTACACTTTCGAGCTCACATCCGCCGTTATCACAGCCACTACAACTTACGGCTGGATCTGTTGCTAGCACTCGTCGCTAGCTCTAGCATTGAATCAGTTGAAGTACCGCATTCCTCTTCGGCGAGGAGTCTTCGCGCAACCTACTCCCGCGCACAACTCTTGCGCGCGCATAATCTCTGCTCGGTAATTTCGCTCACGCCGATCCTCCTGCGTAGGATTGCTACCAAGATCAGTGGGATAGTCCGATCATCAGACCTTTTCCTAGTTCCGACTTCCACTTACTCAGCCCTTTTCTCAAGACGTCAAGGGCAATGAGTCCAGCCCAAGGCGGCATACCGCCAACACGAGGCAACCTAGCAGTGGAAGCGTGTTCGGAGAGATAGAGCAAATGGTAGCCCACTCAGCTAGTAGCTGATAGCTACAAGCTTACCGATTGGCTGTGAAGGTTAATAGAATAGCAAGGCGCAGCAGCAATGCCTAATGCATGCATAGTATAACGGGATTAAACCCACGGCCATTTCGATGCGACCGCATACACCTGCGTCAAACATCCGTTAGGATCTTCAAGGATCCATAACACCAGACTGGTGTCACCAGTATAGGCTGCATTGAGCAGTAGTAAGAACTCTGAGCCCAACAGCTGGTGACAAAATCTTGCCAGGAAGTCCGTCCTATTCTGGTGCAAAAGTCTTCCTGGTGTCGCAGGGAAGGAGTATTGAGTACTCAGTACTCGAAAGGACAGCGATAAAGAGGACAGCTTTCGATCCCAGTGAGTTAACGATTTCGACCCAGGACACGGCTGTGGTGTAGAGGACCTCTGCCAGAGGTTTAATGAGGTTTAGGAGGGTCCAAATGTGTAGTACACATTGTGTCCGGAATGCCCTCAAAAGTCGCAGTGGTAGGGCGAGAAAGACTGGTACATATCATCGTCTCTGTTATGATGATCACCAAAAGGCCAGATCCTCTTACTCATAAATTTCGGTTCAACCGAGAATCTCAGTTCTACCGTGCCCCTTAGTCCCTTCAAAGTCGGACCGCTGTTGAGGCCTCCCGAGCGACCGTCACGGTCGGACCGTGCGCCACCCTCGAGGATATCCCTTGTCTGGTATGAAGGAATGAAGCCGAAAGTGTACCAGAGAGCACTCTAGCCCCAGGGGCGGTGTATGTCGGTCAGGAGATAGTTACCAGGGAGAGAGAGAAATCGAGCGGCGCTTGAAAGTGGGAGGAACTGGTCGCTTTTGGCCGCCAAAATTTGGCGGGTGGTATAAGTCGGATCACTCGGCCACCAACTTGACTCATTCACAAAAGCACAACATCCGAATCGGATACGCTATAAAGGGAGTTGAAAAATAACGGCGATAGTTTCGAAGAAGTTGAAAAGGGATTCGTGGTCAATCGGATTGACTCAATCCGAGTGACAGTCACTAATGAGAGCGAATGGTACTACTGTTGTACCGGAAGAATGACCACGCTAGGCAATACCTCTAGCCTGGGCACGCACCGGGCGTAAACAGCCTTTGAATTCCGCCGACCGAGAGCTGGAGCGTCTCCCAGGCCGAGCGAGAGCTATAAACTATCTTTTCCATATCGCCGTTACCGAACTTCACGACGCCTTCGCAGTACGTGTTGGACTTGGCTACGTATTCTTGGTACAAGCTCATGGTGCCATTGTCCTTGGTGTCGATAGTGAACGTGTTCTCGGGATTCTCTACGAGCTTCAGACCTGCGGCGATCGCGTCTCCATAGCGGCATTCCGAATTGTAGGTCACCGTAGCTTCGGCCCCCTGGAGCCAAGTCACTTGAAAGCATGTCTTCTTAACGAATGTCGTACTGAAGACCCTAGTCTTTGGGGTGGCTGCGTCGAGAGTATCCAACATCGTCGTCGAAGTGAAAAGCGTGATCGCGGTGGCCGCAAACTTCATGTGGAGGGAACGGAGGGATCGAAGTAGTCCTGCGGAACTGGTTGACTGCTGAACTTTTCCTAAGCCTTTCCCTGGAAGTCAGAAGTCTCCCTTCTCCACTTCAGCACCGATAATCTCCACCGGAGCTAATCCCAACGCAGGTTCCTCAAGGGAATCACGCTAGACTAGCGTCGCTAGTTCAAGCCCGGAGAGAACTGCATTGTAAAAAGTACACTTCGCGTTGCAACCCGTGAGAGATACGCTGTGTTGCGTTGCGGATCTGTTGGGGAATGGACCGCCCTCAAAAGTTGGTCTGCTGGCAGCGGCAACACAGTTTTTATTCGATTGGGGGGAAGACTTGCCGCCCTCCTGGATGTGGCATAGTATCGTAAGGCGTTCGGATTAAGGCCACCGTCCTACAAAT